>SJYC01091166.1:0-83207 GCA_006408675.1 Madoqua kirkii
GTGGGGGTGCTGGGGGGGGTGGATGGCTGGCTGCATAGACAGATGGCTGGATAGATAGATGAACATTTCCATAAGATGTGAGCTCCGCATCAGCGACTCTCCTGGTGGCTTACCCCATCCCCTCAGATCAGCCCGACCTGGGGCTCATGCTGACTCTGCTATGGTTTCTAACTGGGGCCTGACAAAAGGGCCAGAGTCTAGGGAGGCAATGCTTCTCTCTCCTCTAGCTGGGCATGGCCTCTGGACGTGGGCAACTCTACCCCCATTAGCGTCCATCAAAGTCTTTCTGAATCCCGGACATACCGGCTCGTAAGCCCTGCTGCTGCCTCCAAGCCTGATAGGCACTAGCATCTGTTCCGGAGAATTTGACCCGAACAGCCCCGAGACAAAGTAAAGTCATTTGGATTTTCCTTATTTAGAATGGCCTAATGGAGGAAGCTGCTAGCGGGGTGGGGGTGGAAGCCACCCACTGTGCCCAGAGGTATAAGCCGCAGGGGGATGACTGCGGGAAAGGGAGAGTCAGCGCTGCTCCCTCTATGAGGGTGGAGGTAGAGATGGTGCAGCGTGGGGACAGTGTGGTGACCTGACTGTCTTCCCACATCACTCTTGGGTTCTGCCTACCACCCACAACCTCAGGAGAAAGATGTCCCTCCAAGGCCAGAGTCACAGCCAGGCCCCCCAGCCTCCATGGAAAGGGAAACGCTCCAGAGCACTCAGTCTCTGGAACTGCCTGGGGTGCTGCCCCCAAGGCCTGTGGCTCCCACCCCTTTGATGGTGTCTGGGAACGGGTACCCGGCACAGTCTGGGGTGGGTGGCTGGGGCTGGCGGGGCTGGCGTAGAGGACTTTGGAGGGCCAGGCCGCGCTGACACTGAAGCTGGCCTGCTCCGTGGTCGCCTCGGCCAGCATCTGGCTGTCAGTGGGCTTGTCTCTGCCCAGGCTTCCGCCCCCTGCTTTGTGTCATGTGGAGGAAGGGCTTGCTTGCGGGCAGCAGGCACTTAGACACATGCATGGGGAGGGATGGCGGGTCTACCCAGGTCCCTCAGGGGCCTTGTTTCAGAAGAAGGCCCTTCCCCTGCTGGGGAAGCTGGGAAGGAAAGCTGGCTCAATGTGAATGTTCAGGATCGGCGGAGGAGAGGACTGTGGGGAAGGGGGACATGGATTGTTTGTAAGCTTCTTAAGAAGTACAGGGTGAAGGTCACACTCAGTTTTCTATTTTCAGTGGTGCCAACCATCCGGCTACATGGAAGAAGACGAAGGAATGAATAGGTTCCTACATCTTGGGTAATGACTAGAAAAAGAGCCGAACAGATAAGGAAGCTGGTGTGACGGTGGGAGAGCCGGGGAGGGATCAGTGCCACAGAACAAGTGCCGCGGGGCTCAGCTCATGCCAAACCCACCACAGCCCCCAGTGGAGCCCCGCTTTAGGAGGGAGAGGAGCTGCCTGGGAGCAGCTCAGCATGAGGACTCATCTCCTTCTGGGGGAGGCGATTAATCCTGGCAGACAGCCGCGCCAAACAAAAACGCATTTAGGGTGATTTTCATTTCTTCTTTATTTTTTAAAAAAAGCGTTTTTTTATGGTTTTTTTTTTCCTTCAAAAACTTCTCCAAAACATAAAAAAAATTTCCCATCCCTTAGCACTTCTTTCTTGCCTCCTTCACTTCTGCTCCTGGTGCCATCTGCCTACAAGACCCTGATGACGAAACCTTCTCAGATGGAGATCAGGAAGCTGGAGGGGGTTGAGGGTTTGAAGGAAGGTGGTTACTGGTCAAAAGGAGAAGTTGATTGGCACAAAAATATAAACCATGGAGGGTGAGACCAGCACATATACGAATGGATTGATCTACAATCCACATAGAAAAAAATAGACCCAAATTGTCATTTTACATTTGCAATATTATACAAAATAATATATATATTTTAAACAACACATGCACGCACACACATACACACACATACACACACAAACACACACAAGGTGCCAGTAGCCCCTCTGCACTTCTGCTTGTGGGGCCAGGGGTGTCAGTAGGCGAAGATAACGTGATAGGTGACCTGGTGGCCGTTGTCCCAGGCGTAGAGCAGGCGGTCCTTGGGGTTGTAGTCTATCTGGGTGGTGTAGGAGTACTCATTCTCAAAGAGCAGCCTGGGCACGATCTGGGTGTTGGTGTGGGTGTCGAAGGCGTAGGAGATGTTGGCGTTACGCTGGTTGTGGCTGTCCACGGCGTACAGCACCCCACAGATGACAAAGCAGTTGCCATAGAGGTTCCTCCGGAGCCCCGTGCGCCACGTGGTCTCCTTCTGCGTGCTCAGGTCCACGGCGTTGAGCTTGCTCAGCACGATGACCTCCTGGCTGAAGCCCTCGTCGTCCAGGGCCGGGTAGATGAGCCACAGCCCATTCTCGTCCACAGCAAAGTCCACGTCCGAGTGGCCCTGCCACCGCCAGGGTGTGGCCTCCTCGTAGGCAACGTCGTGGAGCATGGCCCAGGCGGCCACGTAGCGCTGCTTCAGGTCGTACTTGATGATGTTGCGGGTGAAAGCCCGGTTGTAGTAGAAGGCACCATTTACACCACGTGGCCGGTGCCAATCCAGCTGTAGGGGAGCTTGTAGGAATTGCTCCAGCGACCTGCGGGTGGTGAGAAGGTGGGAGGCTTCAGGGCGATGGCGCAGTGACAGCCGCCAGGCGGGGAGGGCGGGGGGCAGCACAAAGGGAGGGGATGCGCCATGGGCTTGGGGTCTGGAGCCCTGGGTTTGTGTTTTGGCTCTGCCACATCCTACTTCTCTGAGGCACCCTCATCTGTCATTTATAAATGACAATTCCCACTCCCCTCACTGAGCTACTACAACGATCCAGACACTAACATACATGAACATGGTTTGTAAACAGTCAAGGGCCACGGGAAAGGGAAGATGTATCACTGCTGTCTTCTGGACCGGACTTCATGTTGTCCCATGTCTCAGGGGCTGGAAGATGAAAGGGGGTGTGGAAGAGGGACATTCTATTGCTAGCCTTTTACCATCAGAAGAAGGTTTTGCCCTTCTTATCCACTGTCTCCACCTTGGGTGATCTGGTCATGATTAAAACAGAGGACAGTGGAGAAGGAAGACCCTCCCTTGAGGTGGACCTGTAGCACGTACCTTGCTTGAAGTTATCCAGGTTCCGGAATTCTACCAGGGTGTTGCCATAGTAATAGTTGGTTACGTAAATCCGCTCATCTTTGGCCAGGGGGTCCTTCATCCAGGCCCCCTCATTCCGCCCGTACGTGTTTTGAGTAGTCGGCCCTGTGATGGTGGAGAGGGTGTCCTTGCACCTTCCTGATGGAGGAGAGGGGGATAGAGGGGTTAGGCTGATCGAAGAATGCCCCACCCCTAGGACCCTTGCTGGCTGCCCCTCCTGGAGTCTGAACCCCTACACAGGCTTCTACAGTCCTGTGTAACCAACCTGACACCAGATGTTTGCTCAGCATCCTCCCCTGCTGTTCCTCTCATCTATCTGAGGTGTGCTCAGCCACTCAGTTGGGTCCGACCCTTTGGGACCCTGTGGGCTGTAGCCCACCAGGCTCCTCTGTCCATGGGATTCTTCGGGCAGGATACTGGAGTGGGGTGCCATCTCTGACACCAGGAGATTTTCCCGACCCAGGGATTGAACCTGCATCTCATCTGTCTCCTGCGTTGGCAGGCAGGTTCTTTACCACTAGCACCACCTGGGAAGCTCCCTCTTTATCCTATGGTCTACTCTTACGAAGCCGTCTACTGCCACCATCCCAGGCCACATTCATGCCACCACGCTTTGCTCCTGCTGACCTCTTCTCAGTCCTACAAACTCATCCCTCAGGGATCTAAGCTCCCATGTGTTTTTCTGACACCACTGTCTCCTCTGAAAAACCATTCTATCCCCCACTGGATTCCATCCTGCTCCCACAGTATCGTGAATGCACCTCTCTTACAGGACATGTCCCCTTATGTTTTGACAATGCTTGTGCATCTCTGTCCTGATCCAATGCCCATCCCCACCTCAAGCATGAACCCCAGGGGAAGGGGCTGTGGCTGTCCCCTTTGTGTCCTTGGTCCTCCGAGCACAGTGTCTACAGGCCGTGGACCCTGGGCAGCTGCTCTGAAACTTGGGTGAATACACGGCAGCACAAGAAAGGTGGCCAGAGGCGAGGACCCTGCCAGACCAGGAGCGCAGAGCTTCCCCAGCCACGGGGCGGCCCAAGGCAGTTGGCCCAGACTAGCAGCAGCGAGCAGGCCTGCCTGTACAGCGGGTGTCATGTCCCTGAGGCCCACCTGCTGGGCCCGAGAGAGCTGTCCTCAAGCCTACGGCCCTGTGAGGAGGGTGCCTGCACCCCATTCTGGGAACTGGAGAGGCCTGGGACCGAGTTCCCACAAAAGGAGCTTGTTCTGGGTTGTGGGAGCCTCCTTCAAAGGTCAGGTCTGCTTTAGCAGGACAGGCACTCGGCTATGCTCTCCTGAGTGACCCCCTAAGAAGTCCTCAAAGGCCACTAGAATCATGTGTGTGTGTGTGTGTGTGTGTGTGTGTGTGTGCGCGCGCGCGCGCACGCGCTCAGTTGTTCAGTCGTGTTCGACTTTTCATGACCCCACAGACTATCACCACCAGGCTCCTCTGTCCATGGGATTCTCCCGGCAAGAATACTGGAGTGGGTTGCTGTTCGCTACTCCAGGGGATCTTCCTGCTTAAGGGATCACAACCCCATCTCTTGCATCTCCTGCATTGGCAGGCGGATTTTCTACCACTGTGCCACCTGCGAAGCCCCAGAGCCATGCTGGGTTCTAAATCAAATAGAAAGCCTGCCTGCATGCTTACTATGCAGTATTATTATATTGAACATGGCCCCGAATGATACTAAAATAACGTGACCACTTACTGAGAGCATGTCTTTTTCCTCTTTTTGTCTCTGCACAAATGGGTTATGAAGGAGACGGGAAGAGAGGGATGTGGGAGGAGCTGATTAACCCAGCTTTTACAACTTCCTCCTCCTCTCTGGTGGCTTAGATGGTAAGACTCCGCCTACAATGTAGAAGACCTGGGTTCGATCCCTGGGTCAGGAAGATCCCCTGGAGAAGGGAATGGCTACCTACTCCAATGTTCTTATCAGAATTCCATGGACAGAGAAACCTGCTGGGCTACAGTTGCAGAAAGTCAGACATGAATGAGCAGCTAACACTTTGACTTCACACTCTTCCTCCTCCTGGCAGCTGGGACCAGCAGAACACCCCCTCCCCAACCTGCCATCGCACTGGCTCACAGATGGGCAGCAGCGACGAGAGGGATCTGCCCCTGACACTCACATGGGACCAAAGAGCAAAGGCCCACGGTTCAGATTCAGGGCCCTCTCAACTCCAGGCCACCCCTGTTTCCAAACTGTTCCAATCTGTTCCATCCCTCCTGCTCCCCAATTAGTGGTCTGAGCTGGCAGGACGGGGCAGGCGCTGTGCCCTTGGCCCCGCGCCTGGGGCGGCCAGGCGTCTGAAAGCAGGATAAACATTGTTTCCCAGGCAGGCCGCACAGTTGGGTGCAATTGGCAGGGTTCAGGCATCTCTGTGTGGGGTTTATTAGGTCCTGGTTTGACAGAGAGGGGAGGGTTTTGGTCTCTCTAAGACAAACAGCAGGCCTACCAGCCAAAGCCTCATTCCCCCACAACTGAGCTCATCTGCTCGAGACAATAAAACAGAAGAATCTGGCTAAGCCTGGGCAGCCGAGTTCTGATGGAAAATATCTCATTCCCTGGCGCTGAGTGGGACCCTGGCTGCCAGCGGAGAAGCTGTGCTTCCTCAGAACTAAGGTGAGCCCTAGCGTGCCATGCCCAGAGGGGGGCATTTTTACTTTCCCCCTTCCCCTGGAAAAGCCCAGTGAGGACCCAACTCCCTGCAGCAGAGGCAGACCCCAGCCAGTACCCAGAGCCCCGCAAGTGGCTGTGAGAGGCCAGGAGTTTCTGTCAGGGTCGCTATGGCTAGGCCACCTTCCTGCCCAGACGAGGAAACTGCAGATGAGCTCTTGGAACCTGGGACTCATCTAAGCTTCAGAGCACTGCATGGACCCAGGCAGCTTCCAAACCCCTACAGGGTTCTGTCTCAGCACTAAGGCTCTGCGGTGATAGTGTCTTAATGTGAAGTTGGAGAGGCTGCCCCCTCCTGGTTCGATTTGCAGCCAGAGGTCTGGCATCGCTCTCGGTCCTGCTACAGACCCCCGAGGGCGGTGTTACATCTGAAAAGTCACAGAGCTTTCATTTCTTCCACAGAAAAACAAGCAAAATATATGCCCTCCCTACATCATGAGCACGCTTGGAGAATGCACTCTGATGATGGTATGGCAGGCTGAGCATTGTCTTCCAAAAGTATCCAACTCCTAATCCTGGAACCTGTGAATGGGACTATATATGGCAAAAGAGAGTTTGCCAACGTGATTACATCGGGGATGCTGTGATGGAGGGTGGCCAGGGGAGCAGGGAGACTAGCCTGTATTATTCAGGGGGGTCTTAATCACAGTCATAAGTATCCTCATAATAGGGAGGCAGAGGGAGATTTGACTGCAGAAGAAGAGGCAACCTGACTGGAAGCAAAAGAAGGATGATGAGGAGGCCCCAAGCCAAGGAATGCTGGCAGCCACCTGAGACTAGAAAAAGCAAAGACTGACCATCCCTTGGAGCCTCAGGAAGCAACCAGTCTCCTGACAGCTTGATTTTAGTCTTGTAAGACTCATTTCAGCCTTCTAGTCTCCAGAACATTCGAGAATAAATTTCTATTGTTTAAGCCATTAAGTTTGTGGTAATTTGTTACAGGAGGCATAGGAAACTAAAACAGATGGAGTCTGCTTCTGGAGTCAAGCATCTTTATCTCTGTAGGAAGAAGGGAGTCTTGGCTTATAGCTTCCAAGTCCTGACACCCAGGACCTCAGGATGTATCACCATATGCCCTCAGATAGAGCAAATGCCAGCAACACACGCTGGGGTCCAGCACAGGCAGAAACAGAGTGATAGGTGTGTGTGGCCTGGGAGCCTGTGAAGACAGGTTCAGGGGAGGCCGGCAAACCACGAGGCCCAGGCCCATCAGTACGGTCAGAGTCTGGGGCTGTTCCGATGCCCCCACCCTTGGCAGCAAACTGTCAGCCCTGGAGAGAAGAAGCCATGTGTTTATTCCTTTTGAAGGGTAATGAGAGAAAGAAGGGAGAGAGTTCAAAGGCACTGTGGAGAAAAGAGGATGCCTCTGCCTGCAGCTCAGAAGTTCTCCCCCAAAGTATGGTGACAGGGAACATTTCCTAAGCTGTCTGTATGTACCAACTCATCTCATCATCAGTGGTCCTGGGAGAAGCTGGCCCTGCTTCAAAGATTCCCAGGGTCTGGGGATGGGATGGGGAGGGAGGGGGAGGGGGTGCAGGATGGGGAACACATGTTTACTTGTGGTGGATTCATGTCAATGTATGGCAAAACCAATACAATATTGTAATTAGCCTCCCAAAAAAACAATAAATTAAATTAAATTTAAAAAAAAAAGATGGCAGACAGCATATATAATAGGCCTTCCTCCTGCCTAAAATGCTATGAAGTCATGACAAATTTGATATGATAAATTAGCATGCTTCATTTTTAAAATCTTTTGATCTCTCTCTTCCTTACGTGGTTGCCCAAGTGATATGTGGTCACTTGGAGTACTTGAAATATGAGCATTCTCTTTCAGGAGAGCATATGTATGTAGTATATAAAGATTTTGCTATTAGAATTAAAACTGCCACTTGAGAGGAAATGAATGATTTTGCTCTGGCTGAACCAAATGTATTAGATGATTAAATCTCCTGCAAAGGAGATTTATGCATAGAGAGGGTTCCTTCTTTACAGAAGTTAACTATGGTAAATACCTACCATTTTTAAAATTTCATCTTCTCCAGTGAAAAGATTTTTTATTTATCCCTTCAACAACTTAAGTAAAATGTAGAAGTTCTATCCCTACTTGACTAAAACAAAACAGTAACAACAAAAATAACTTGGAGGGAAAATGTTTCTATGGGCCAGAAACATTTCTATTATACTGCTTTCTAAATTTCTTTATTTGCAGATGGTGTAGCCCTCACATGTAAAATACCATCTATGAACTAGGAATACAGGATAGAGACAGGACCACGAAATCAACCTATTTGTCCCAAACTCATTCTCTAGTGTTTTGCCCTTTGTTGTTGTTCAGTTGCTAAATTATGTTCAGCTCTTTGCAACCTGATGGACAGTTCAGCAGTCTTCCCTGTCCTTCACTGTCTCCTAGAGTCTGCTCAAATTCATGTCCACTGAGTCGATGATGCTAGCCAGCCATCTCATCCTGTTTTTTCCTGAAGCTCCGGTTATATTTGAAATAGTTTCCCCTTGATATCTGTGGGGGGTTGGTTCCAGGAGTCCTGATGGATAATAAAATTCGCAGAGGCTCAAGACCGTCATCTAAAATGTCTCAGTACAATGAATAGAGTACAGCTTCCATATGTCAGAATTCCTTGTCCTCAGATTCAACCAACTATGGTCCGAGGATACAGAAGGCCATTTGAGTGCGTTTCTTTGAAGCTAAAGGACATCTTGCCTTACTTATTATATGTATTATCTTCTAAAATGTTTATAGGTTAACAACAACAAAAATCTAGGGGCTTTTCCTCTCAGCACATCAAGCTGCTCAATCTTGCCGTCTAACAAAAAAAAGTCACACACAAGAGGCCCCCTCCGCCCTCTAGGGCTCCCAGCTGTGGCTGTCACGTGGCAGGCCTCCCCTGCAGGGTGGGGCAGCCCCGACACACTCCTCTGCCCCTCCCCGACGGCTGCCTGAACGCTTGGGCAGTGAGCGGTGTCCACTGGGGATGCTCTCTGGCCCTTTCATCCTAGCCAAGCCTGTCTTGTGCACCCGCCCCCCGCGCACACTCGGTGTTCCTACCCCTCTCTCCTGGTTCCCACTCGCCACTCAGGTCAGGCTGTCTTCGGCTGGTTCTCTCTTCTGCCCACTTCCAGATGTCACCTCTCAGAGCCCCAGTTTCAGCCCCTCGTCTTCCTCTTCCTGCACTCCCCGGGCACACTTGGCCGTCACTCAGCCCAGACTCTGTTTCTGAGCGCCAGGTGGCCACCCCCTTATGAGACACTTTCCCTCCTGAGTGCCCTCCTGATTCCTCACACTTACTGGATTTAGAAAGGAATTCATTTGCTCCAGTTCACAGCCCGCTCCTCCTACACTTCCTGTCCGGGAGAAAGGCACGGCGCACCATTCACCAAGCCAGGAGTCTTGGTTCTCCCTGCTGTCCTCCTCTCCTCCACGCATGGCCCCGTTGGCCTCCGTCTCCCACCTCTTCCTTCTCAGCTCTTCCACTCCACCTCTGTGCTTAGCTTAGACCTCACTGTCCCTCGCCTGGATCACTCCAGTTACACTGGTGGATTCTATGGCTCATCTCTAACCCCTTCTAATCCATCCACCACCTGCCCCCAGAAGTCCTGAGCTGCTTTTCTGCTTAAACCCTTAACTCACCATCATCACCAACCGCTGCAGGAAGCCCTAGGTCCTACCCCAGTACATCAGCCCCTCCTTCAATGCCATCACTTCTTGCCATCTCCCCTCAATCAGAGTCCTCAAACTCAAACGCCTCTAGGGGCCAGAGGCGATGGAAACGGATGAAGCAGGCAGAGTGTGAGAGGATGAGTAACAGAGACGGGTGGACTGGAAGGGCAGCTGACCTAAAGGCACGAGTTTAAGGCTGACAAGACGTCTCGGGGGTGCACTTGGCCCTCGGGTTGCCAGCTTTGAGATCTCTTGCCCATACCTAACTGCTCATACTCGCCATGGTGCCACGCCTGGAGGTAGCTTCATGGAACTGTGAACCGGGCAATCACCTTTTTAAAGTTCTGCTATTGCCATCTTGTAATTCTTAATCATTTTAGTTTGGATTTTTATTTTATAGTTAGAATCTAATAGGACAACGAGGCCTGTGCTTGAGCAGAGGACACAGTACATGTGTCCCCCTTCCTGTGGCCCATTTGCATGCAGGGGACACCGGTGGGCCCACTGCTCGTGCGGTTACAGTGAGATCCAGAGATTCAGACAAGGCAGGTGTGTTGTCGCGGGGACTGAGTGCACAGGGCATCACAGCCCCAGGGGCCACCCTTGCCATTCTAAACAGAACCCTGAATGCAGAAAGCAGGCAGCAGTATGCTAGGAACCAGACGTAACCAAGTAACCCCATTACATTCTTTCTTACTTGTGTTATTTCCTTGGAGTAGACAATAACTCATGCTGAAAATGTCATAGATGAGGGAAAGATAGGGCAACTCACAGTTCCTTTTCTTTTATTCAGGGAGCCAAATGTAGGGAGTCAGGGTAGATTGTGAGCATATTAAGAAGGAACAGATGAGTTTGTTTTGTGCCGCAGTTTCACTGGTCTGCAAAGAACAAATTACAGGGGAACATAGGAGCCGTGAAAAACAAGCTGTATCATCTTGGTGGACTCCACACATGAGTTCAATGATCTTACCTTTGCATTGAAAACTGGTAGTGCACAATGTAAACATGAATGATAAAATTCACGCCAGTTATTTAAAAAATATTTCTTTACTTACAATGGCATGAAGTAGTAAAGAAAAAAAACCAAGTGAAAGAGAGAAAGATCAGAGAAGAAAGGAAACAGCTTTATATTCACTATCTTCAATGACACTTTCCATCTTGCTTTTTGAACTGGGGCTTCGTGTTTTCATTTTGCACTGGGCTCAACAAATGTGTAGCCAGCCCTAACTAAACTGGTCCACTGCTGGGGCTCTTGTTGACTCTGGTCCTTCTTATTGCAATGCCACCTTTCTTCCTGGCTGGTTTTGCCGCATCCCTCAAGACAGCTAGGTCAGCCTCTCTTTCCAGAAGAGAGTCCCTCTGACCACAAAGCACTCTATACATCTGCTCAGCCCCGAGCTGAAATTGGGTTTGCCAGGTGGCTCAGTGGGAAACAATTTACCTGCCAATGCAGGAGCCACAGGAGATGTGGGTTCAATCCCTGGGTTGGGAAGATCGCCTGGAGGAGGAAATGGCAAACGTAGTTTCTCCAGTTTTCTTGCCTGGAGAATCCCATGGACAGAAGAGCCTGGTGGTCTACAGTCCATGGGGTTGCAGAGTCAGGCATGAATGAATGGCTGAAGGCCACCCACGACCTGAACTGAAACTGTGTTTCTGGGTCTCATATACGAGCTTGTGCACAACTCCAGGTCAGGGACCCTGCCTCAACTGCTTTTGAAGGACCAACACCTATAGCGCCTGCACATTGTCAGTACTTAGTACTGTCCTTCAACTCGGTACTGACAACAGTGAGTGTGCTCCTCTGCTTAGAACCTTCTCTAACACCTTTAGATCTGGGTCCTCATGTCTTACCCCCTTCATCATCAGGCCCTCTCCCTTATGTCTCCCGGTCTGTGCCAGCACCGTGGGTACCCTTCAAAACCCCTGCAGAGGCTCATGCTGTCAGCTCTGCCCTGGTGACCATATCTGGAGATGGGGCTCCACAGTCAGAACCAGAGACGGCCTCCCCTGGACCACTTTCCTTGCCAGACCTATCCATTCTAGTCCCTGCAGCCCCTCCGGATGACACCTCCGTGGACGTGGCCAGAGTGCAGTCCCTTTCCCAGCCAGCGCAGCAGGGCTGGGTGAATTAGGAGTGGCCTGTATCCTTGTAGACAGGCACAGACTCTCCCTTACCCATTTACAAGGAGATGCTCTGCTTGATATTTGTGTTTCTAGGGCCAGCAGCCTCTGTGTTCTGACAGAGGCTCCTTGTGGTTTCAGGGGCCTGGTGAGCTGATGAGCAAAGTGAGAGGGGAGTGTGTCTGTGGAGCTGGGGCTGGGAAAGGGGCCTGTCAAGAGACTCTGGGCTGCTGACGGGACAGTCCTCGGCACTGAGTCTGGGTGCTGTGGAGGCTCCAGCCGGCACTGCCCTGCCCGTGTTGGCACCACCTTCCTCAGGCCATCTGTGCCCACCGCCAGCGTGGCTGGCCAGGCCTAGGGGTTGTTACGGCCAGTCACTTTGTGGAAGAGGCGGTCTTCGTAGGATCACATTTCTAGGTTCAGCCATGAGGCAGGCTCTCTGGTATCGCTGTCATCCCGACTGTCCTTTTTGCTCCTCCCCGCTCCCCACTCTGCCACACACCAGCCTCTCCTACAACGCGCATCACAGTCTTTAAGGTCTGCTGCTGTTGCTAAGTTGCTTCAGTTGTATAGACAGAAGCCCACTAGGTTCCTCTGTCCCTGGGACTCTCCAGGCAAGAACACTGGAGTGGGTTGCCATTTCCTTCTCCAGTGCATGAAGGTGAAAAGTGAAAGTGAAGTCGCTCAGTCGTGTCCGACTCTTAGCGACCCCTGTCCATAGGATTTTCCAGGCAAGAGTACTGGACTGGGGTGCCATCACCTTAAGGTCTGGGACTCTGCAAAGCCATGGCCATGGGGCACCCGTGTTCCCATCCTCTGTGGCAGCCTGACCAGAGCTCCCCACACCACCGAGGATGGTGACCGGTCCCCTCCCCTCCCTCCCAGAGCCCTGCTCCCATCACTGATGGTGTTTTTCCTCTCTTGTCCTCGAGCAGCTATGCTTTGGCCAAAAATTAATTCTAATTTGTTTTTGGAATTTTTCTGAGTGTCTTACAATTCCCCTGGGGAAACTGGTAGACATTTTAGGGCATCACAAAACCAGGTTTGGAAACCACAGGATAGGATGTTCCTTCTAAAAGCAGCCCCATTTAAAACCACTCAAACAGCTGAAACTCGAAATTGCCAGGCTCATTAAACAGCAAACAACCTTTCGCAGGTAGCAAGTCAGTGGCATGTGTCGGTTTCAGACAAATGATTCCTATTTAACTGAAGGCTCAAATAGTCTTACTTGGCCAGGCACAGGCAGGCAGGAAGTGTGCTAAGAAGGTTCCAGAAAAGAAATCCCATCCATACTAACAGCAGCCTGAGAGAAGCATGTGGCAGCAATACATGATTGGAAATGATTCCTGAGAAAACCTGCCAAGACTCCACCTGCCTTCTCTCTGTGCCACCCCCTTTTTTCACCCCTTGGCATTTGAAGAAGCACTTATATCTGTGTCCGTGTCCCTGTGTTGTTTTCTGCAGTAGTTACAAGAGGCAAGAATCCCAGATCTTCTGAAAAAAACCCTACAGGCCAGTCTTTAAGCAGAAGCTGACATCCTCTGTGTAAGATAGATGGATGAAGAAGATGTGGCTGATATGTACAATGGAATAATACTCAGCTGTTAAAAAGAATGCAATAATGCCATTTGCAGCAACATGGATGGACCTAGAGTTTATCAAAGGAAGTGAAATAAGTCAGAGAAAGACAAAAATCAAAGTCTAAAACAAAATGATACAAATGAACTTATTTACAAAACAGAAACAGAGTCACAGATAATGAATTTATAATTATCAGGGGAAAGGTTGAGGGGAAGGGACAATTAGGGAGTTTGGGATATTTATACACTGCTACTGCTGTATTTAAACAGATAACTAACAAGGACCTACTGTATATATAGTACAGGGAACTCTGCACAATATTCTGTAATAACCTAAATGGGAAAATAATTTGAGTACGAATTGGTATCGATACTTGCATAACTGAATCACTTTGCTGCACACTGGAAACTAACGTAACATTGTTAATCAATATTATATTCCAATATAAAATAAAAATTAGGAAAAAAGAACCCCAGCTCTTTTGAAAAATCCCACAGGCCAGTCTTTAAGCAGAAGCTGACATCCTCTGCTGTACAGTCGCTCAGTTTGCCACCCCATGGACTCTAGTCCGCTAGGCTCCTCGGTCAGTGGGAGTCCCCAGGCAAGAATACTGGAGTGGGTTGCCATTTCCTTCCCCAGGGGCTCTTCCCAACCCAGGAATTGTCTCCTGTACCTCCTGCATTGGCAAGCGGGTTCTGAAGCCCCTCTGTGACAATGTGATTCTGGTCGAACACCACAAGAGAAAGTGTATCCCGCCTCCTGCTCCTCTGCCAGGTAAACAACTGCTGGGATACAAGGTTTCTCTTGTCTGGGCAATGGCATCTCAGTCAGGCTAATGAAGGAGGCGGAGTCCTGAGACCTAAGAACTCCAGAAAGATGCACGTTGGAAAAGCGCGCGGGTGGCGACACCCAGGGGAGGCAGATGGGTTGTGGAGACAGTGGAGAACTCACTGGCTGAAAGTGAAAGTGCGAGGCACTTAGTCGTGTCTGACTCTGCAGCCCTGTGGACTGTGGCCCACCAGGCTCCTCTGTCCATGGCATTCTCCAGGCAAGGATCCTGGAGTGGGTAGCCATTCCCTTCTCCAAGGAATCTTCCCATCCTAGGGATTGAACTCAGGTCTTCTGCAGACTCTTTACTACCTGAGCCTCCAGCGAAGCCCCTCTCCTACTAGATAGGAAGTCACCAGGAAAGGAGTTTCCAGCTGGGCAAGCACCATCCCTGGGGACATACAAGGAGTGTGGACCTGCCTGCGGCCTGTACTCCGCCCATCTGTGGGGGGACAGTGGGGGGCAGCTGGCTAAGTTTCTGGAGGAACTGTCCCTGTCACCTGAGTGGTAGAAGGATGGGGACCCTGGGGAGTGCACTCCCGCAGCAGTGGGGAGACGGGGTGCTGGGCTCAGAATCTGTAGGCCCACGAGCAAGGTCAAGGCTGCCCAGAGCCAGTGTGCAAGTGGACCCTTTGCTTGGACCCTGGGGCATTCTGCAGAAATTGAGCAAGACCCACAGCTTCAGAACTGACTCTCCACGCAGTGAAAAATGGACCTTCTACTCTGGGGTCAGCTTGCTCCCACCGTGACAGTGAAAGGGACGAAAAGGAAAAACTCTTTCCTCCTACCCCCATCTGTGGCTCAAGAACTGTCTTCTTGCTTAGCTTCCTCCTGCCCAAGGTTCATGAGATTTTGCCTTGGGGTCCATGTGACTGGACCTTGTTATTACTCTGGGATTTTTTTTTCACCCAAGAAGAATTCTTTGCTATATCACGGCCTGATACACTTACTACAGGATGTAACGAGCTACAATGGAGGCCCAAGAATACTAGAGAGGATAGCCTATCCCTTCTCCAGCAGATCTTCCCGACCCAGGAATCAAACCGGGGTCTCCTACATTGCAGGCTGGTTCTTCACCAACTGAGCTATCAGGGATTCCCAAATGAGGCAGCAATCTTTAGTAAATTTCTAATTTCTGAGACCCACAGAAGGGCAGAGATTTGGCCAAGGTCACACAGCTCTCCACAGCGGGGACTAGGCTACAACCAGGCATCTGGCTACTGGTAGGTGCCCCTACCAGCATCTGTGTGGCATGGCTGGCACCTCATCCTGAGGAGGAACTGGGAAAGAGGCTGCCAAGGGGGCTGAAAATGGGAAGAAGGGAAAGAAAGGTATAATGCAAACTGCATCTCTGTCAAATTATTTTTAATGAAATTACTATTCAATAGTGTTATTTTTCAATCAGTACTGATGATGACTTAATGAATGTTTAAGTCTTCTTGAAAAAGCCATCAGTGGCCAAGTCCCACTTCCTTTCCTAGCTGCACTCCTTCCCTCCTGCCCCCACCCACAGAAACACAAACACACACGTTCACATTTCACCATTCTCAGAGTCATCTTACAGCCATGGAGTGCCCAGGCACAGAACAGCCTATATTCTCTGTTTCTGGAACACATCCTGTTCAGTTAGACCTATCCAGTCAGAAGACCTTCCTTTTCCACTTAGCAAACACCTGTTCATCCTTCAAAACTCAGCTCAAAGGATACCTTCCTAGAAAAGCTTTCCCAGCCTTCTTAGCTGCCAGGCAGTCCGCTGCTCCCTCTGCCCCTGTCTCTCCACTCCTCAGTTACATCATTTATCACACGATCCCATATGTTCCCATGCTTTCTAAGGCCAGGGGCTAATGAGATTTGTTCCCTGGGGCTCACTATTTCCATGATCCCTCCTTTAATACTCTGGGATCCCCCTGCCTACACACACATAAGAATCTCTTGTTAGTTCATGGCCTGGTAAATATCCTGCAGAAAATGTAGTCATCACTAAACAACCAAATAGCCAACACCCATCACAAAGCCTAGTGCACCAGCATTTGACAAATGTTTATAAAACGGATTAATGAAGCTGAGATCTTAGCTCCACTAATATACTTTTATTTCAGAAAGGAGGTTTCCACTCTTGTCACTGGCACATTTTGAATATAGACCCTAGATGTTAAAACTGATCATTGCCCAAGGCGTAACTCCACTTGCCTTTATGAAGCGGTTAGAGCATCTAACTCCCCCCTCTCCTTTCCAGCTATTTCCAGGCTCAGCCTTTCACTTGAGCAGGTGACCCAAGCCAGGTGGAATGGACTCACCTATGACGTTCCGTATGTCATCTTCTTCCTCGGGGCTCAGGGTGGGGCCAGGGGGCACGGTGCCCTGCCCGGCAGTGGAATCTTTCCCTGGTGAGTCTGTCCTGACTGGAGGTGGAGGCACTGGGGCTGTGTGCGTCGCCTCCATAAATGCATCCTCAGGGGTCCCTGACGGAGGAGCTGAGGCTGGCGGCCGCTGGGTGGCTGTGCGGGCCACGGTGGTCGCTGGTCCCTGAGTGAAAGGAGTAGGGACTGCCTCCCCCGTGGGATCTGGAGACGCTAAGGTCGTTGGGAGCGGTGTTAAGAATTGTTCGACTGAGGTGGAGACTGTAGGGTCAGGGGCGCTGGGAGCTGAGGTGGAGGCTGGCGGCCGGGCGGAAGGCAGGGCTGTGGCCGGAGTGCCAGCGCTGGAGGTGCCAGCATCAGCTGTCACAGCGGCACTGTGCCCAGTGGCTGCTGGCCTCCGGGTGGTGCTGGTCAGCAGCTGGTTGTGTCTCAGAAGCTGATCTTCAATCAGCAAATCCATTCCATGTTCACCACTAAAAACTCGTCTTCTGGGAAACAACCACAGGTGCATTTGTAACTCAGGAGTCAGCAACACGTGGTGTGTGGCAGATTAATGAGGGTTTCTTTCATCAGCATGATACCCTGCTATATTATTTTTTTATTTTTTTAAGTAATTAATTTTAATTGAGGATAATTACTTTATAATATTGTGATGGTTTCTGCCCTACCTCATGAACCGGCCATAGGATACCCTGATTCAAAGTGGAGCCCAGGTGGGATTTAGAAGAAGGTGAAAGGAGCACATATGGACACATTTCCTAAAGAGTCTCTCTGAACAGTCTGCCTCCACCCACCACCCAAGGACTGCAGCCAAGGGCTACAAAACCTGGGAGAAACTTAGTCACTCCTTCAGTAGTTATCAGCGGAGCACGTACAACAACAACGAGCCTTCACGGAGCTTCTATCTAGTGGTGGAGACGCCAAACATTAGACAGACTGTCTCCTTGAAGGTGTTATGGGGAAAGGTCTAGTAGGGTGAGGGGAGGTGGGGGGATGGGAAACTTGCAGTCATGGATAAAGTGGTCAAGATGAGACTCAGTGGGGTGGGGAGAGGGGCAGAGGCTTGAAGGAGTGCGGGAGGTACAAGCAGGTGACTGGGGAGAAGTATTCTAGGGAGAAACAGCAGCGTTGCCAGGGCCCTGGGGCCGGAACATGTCTGCTAAGGCTGAGGAGCAGTGAGGTGGGGTCAGAGGTCAGAGGGAGCACAGCCAGGTCATGGAGGGCATGGCTGCTGTGTTTGGACTTCAGTTTTTAATCCTCCGTGAAATGGGGGAGTCTGCAGGGTTTTGAGCAGAAAAGGAACACTAAGATGGAGTGTTTTCTTAGGACACAAAGAGGTCTAATCACAAAAGACATAACTGGTCAACTGGATTTTATCTGCTCATCAAAAACATCATTAAAGAACTAAAGATACAAGCCATGGGCAGAAATAAAATATTAATATCTGCCATACAAAGGATTTGTCCCAGAATATAAAAACTCCGCAAATCCATTATTATTTTGGCCATGTTGAGTGGCTTGTGGGATCTCAGTTCCCTGACAAGGGACGGAACCTGGGCCACAGGAGTGAAAACACCATATATTAACCACTAGACCACCAGGGACACCCACAAATCAATGAATTAAAACGTTACACAGTTAAAAACGGGCAAACTGATTATGCCAGCGACTATAAGCAGCATCTATCGGGAGGCAGCTGAGGGGGACCAGATGGGAGGAAGCAGCGTAGGAAGCAGAGGGGAAGAGCTGGGCCTCCTGGGGTGCTGGGCAGGGACAGATAGAAGAAAAGGAGGGGCCGGTGGCAGGGAAGAGCCCAGGAAGAGAAGTGTAGGGGAAACAAGATAAAGATGAGGTGAAAAGGAGTATCTATATTCTGTGAAAGAGTATGAAGGAAAGAGATGAAAGGGCAGGTGCTAGAGTCTCGGTCAGGAAGCCCAGGGTCCCCAGAGGAAGAGCAGGCGGGAGAAGCCACAGTGTGTCTCTGCCTGGGCCACCCCTCCATGCCTCGGTGTGCGCATCTGAGAATGGGGGCACTGAGGCCCCTTCTGGCTCAGCCATGCTCTGCCTTGCGGCCCTCTGCAAGCCCAGAGAAGGCAAGTGACTTGCCCCAGGGTGCTCAGCAAGCTGTGAGGAAAGGCGGGAAGGACTCTGGATACTTTGTAACTGCAGGTAATTCTCAGGTAACCAGGCTGGCTCTGCAGGGCCACAGTAGTAATCAAACTGCCGAAGGCGGGTGTGGCTCGTGGGAAGTGCCCCTCCAGAGTCCACATGGTGACTCCCTCCCTGCCCTGCCTCTGGCGGGCCGCCCTGCTGACCCCAACTCACGGTGTTCTTCGATGTCATTCTCCTCCTCGGGGTCCTTGGCTTTGTAGTAGGTGATGCCCCGGATTACGGTGGGCCTGGAGGCTGGCCGGCCCCTCAGGTGGACCTGTCTCTGCAGGGGTCGCTGTGGCTTCACCACCTCTGGCGGAGCCAGTGGCCGCGTCTGCAGGAGCTTGATGGATTTGATCTGTTGGGACACGGTTTCTTCCTGCAGAAACCTCTCTTCATACTGCTCCTCAGAGGGGACACAAGGGAAGGTCAGGCCACTGGTCAGACAGGCAGGGGTCAGGCAGAGGCAATGCTGGAGTCAAGGCCGTCCTAGTCACAACAGCTAATCCTAAAAGCACTTCCTAAGCCAGGCCCTGTTCATCTTCTCATCAGCCCCATAAGGGATGAACCATTTTTAATCATTCCCATTTACAAATTGGGAAATTGAGGCACAGAGAGGTTATGGAAATCACCCAAGGTCCCACCGCAGGTAAGAGGTAGAGGCAGGATTTGAACCCAGGCAGTCTGACTCTAGACTCTGACTCTAACCTCCATGCCATACTTCCCAGAGAATGCCGCTGTCCTCTCAGCTCTGGCCTAGAGATGCTGGGTGCCTCAGACCTCATGCAGTTGTTTGTAGTGAAATCTGTGTGGTTGGAACATGAAGTGTGTTAGTCATGCAGTCGTGTCTGACTCTTTGTGACCCCATAAACTGTAGCCCGCCAGGCTATTCTGTCCATGGGATTTTCCAGGCAAGAATACTGGAGTGGGATGCCATTTCCTTCTCCAGGGGGTCTTCCCGTCCCAGAGATGGAACCTGGGTCTCCTTCATTGTAGGCAGATCCCTTACCATCCGAGCCACCAGGGAATCCTGGCATAAGAAGGCTGAGGGCTAAGATGCACACCTCAGGATAAGGCGTGACTGTTTTTACTTGTGCTGTTGGAACAAACTGCCCCAAGCCCTCCCTGATGCATCCAGAATAAAGTCCAAAGTCCTTGACCTGGCACTGAGAACTCAAAGTGACTTGACCCAGCTCAGCCTTCTCTCTTGCTCCACCCCCAGCCTCCCCACCCTTGGTATTCCAGGCACTTGGGTGACTCCTGAACTGTTTGGCTCTCCCGAACTGCTGGGTCTTTGCTCAGATTGTTTTCTCTGTCTGGAAGGCCATTCCCTTTCCCCCATATAGCCATTTATTGAAATCTACCCACTTTTCAAGGCCTGGTTAAAATCTCAGGACCCCAAGGAAATACTCCTAAACCTTTTCATTTAGAATTACTCTTTCTTTCGCAATCCTTACTTTGCAGCAGAGACTTCTAAGTGACTATCCAAACACCCTGCTTCCTTTTCCTAACTTAATGAAAAACTGGTTTTGTGCAAGTGGTCCTGGGACTAAGTTCTGGCTGTTAAAGTAGAAGTTGGTGGGAAGAGCTTTTGGAAAAGTTCCTTAAAACATGGGGCTGACTCAGCTGGAAGGCATCGTTTGCACTTTCCCTCATTTCTTTAGTCAGGAGAATGTGGGCAGGATGGCTGGAGCTGAGCAGTCATCTTGTGGCCATGAGGGGATTTTGAAGCTGGACATCACTAATGACATCGCACAGCTAACTATACCAGCCCTGGGCCACCTGCCTCCAGAACTCTTTTACATAACAGAACAACAAACCTCTATATTGTTTAATGCACACTATTTTGGTCTCTTACTCAAAGCTGAACACAACTCCTAATGGATAAAACTCTATGGTATTACAACACCTTTCCCATCTCGCCTTCCACAGGAATTTCTTAAGAACATTGTCTCTATAAAGTATGAGCAAGAGGAAGAGCAGAGACATCTCTTGTCCATCTCTGATTCACCTGGATATATGTACCTTAATATTTGTTAAACTGAATTTCTGAAGCATAACAAATCCCAGAGAACTGTCTATACTTGTGACTGCCACTGGGATTTTTGTCAAATCAAATGATGCTTTAAAGTAGGTAACCTATGACCTGGGCATCATGATGGTACCAAAAAAAGGCCTCTGCGATGATTATGGTCACACAGAAGGACCATCCTGTCCATTTATCCTGGGGTCTGGCCTCTCGCGTCCACAGTGTGGCAGAGTCCCTGGGCCCTGCCTTGGTCCATCCAGTCATATTCCCTCACCCAGAATCACAAAGGCCCATTTTTGAAAACAAAGGGGCTTGGGCACAGGGCCTGTGAGCTGGCTGTGCTCCAGTGCAGAGCCACCAGACAGGGCCAGTGGCTCCATCAGTAAAGCAAGCGTGGACCACGGGAGGCGTGGCCCACCTCTGCTCTCATGAGGACTTTGAATGGCTGAATTATGAAGAGGTCATTCCCTGTAGTCACCTAAGCCCTGAAAGCTCCTCTTCTCGCCAGGCGGAGGTGGGTGAGCTCTGTTAAATCCTCAGTGAAATCTGCCCAGAGAGCAGAGCCCACTTGGAAACAAAGCCTCTGTCCCTCTGATGCTCAGTCCTGAGAGGCAGAGCAGGACCTTGGAGCTCCCTGAACGTCAGCTGTCAGGGATCCAGCTGTCATGACCAACTCTTTCACTCTGCCTAGGAAGAAGCAAATCAGATTCTTGTTCTGACCTTTAAAATCTGGCCTGGAGAAAATCTGGAGTCCTCATTCCCCACCACACCCCGGGTCTGTACTGGTTTTCCCGTGACAAAAGACTTCATCCAGATGGCACTGCAGACAGGGAAGCTCCTAAACATGTGTTCTTCACTCCCCATGCTGACCCACTCCTGAGAAACAGCGGGCACTTTCCAGCAGCCTCCCCTTGCTGGGGCCAGAGAGCTGCCCAGAAGAAGCAGGCAGACGTGTGCCCTGGGCAGCCCTCACTCCCGCTACTGCCCCTCCCCGACTGCCCATGGTTTGCTGGGGAGGTGACCACCACTAGAAGGGCAGGGAATACTTGGCTGCTGGTGGTGGCATTTTACTGAACATCTATTATGGGCAGACGTGTCCCTCTATATTCCTTTTAACCTGTAAAACAATGAGGCAAGATAGATACTATTATCCACATTTTACAGATGAGTAAAGAGTGGTTCAGAGTCATTTAGCAATCTGGTTGACGGTTCATCAATTAAGTGAGAGAGCACTTATTAAGTCATGTATGTGCACGCTAAGTCACTTCAGTCATGTCTGACTCTGCAACCCTATTGGACTGTAGCCCTCCTGGCTCCTCTGTCCATGGGAGTCTCCAGGTAAGAAGACCGGAGTGGGTTGCCATTTCCTGCTCCTTATTAAGTCATAAGGCTATTAAATAACCCAGGGCTGCTTGCCTGCAGAGCCTGTGATCCACCTTGATATAGCTACACTGTGCTCAGCTGTCCCCACAGGACTAACTCATCCGCCATCCAAAAAGTCCTCAGGGCCGTGGTCTGGCTGGTGTCCAGAAGACTTGGGGATTCCTCATTTCCCATAGGAAAGAGCTGCCTGGGAGGCTGACAAGAGGCCCCAGTCCTCAACTCAGACGCCACAGGCCATCTAATTGCCAGACCTTGGTTTCCCTCTGCATTGCAAAAGCAAGTTGTCATTTCTTCGTGGCAAACCCCAGGAACTGCCTCTAATTCCAGACTTTTAGGGATGAGCGGGAACTGCAGTTCCCTCTCCCGGCCCAGGAGATGGAGCAAGGCCGTGGACAGCCTCTGCCAGAGAACATATAATTTCCTTGGATCCGCTGGCGACAGGCTGCGTGGGGTGGCAGCAGCCCCCAAGTCTTGGTTTCCTCTCTCTGTTAAACTGTTGTATGACTTCAACTCCTGGTGTCCCCATGTTCCCAATCCCACCCTGACCTCTCCACCCAGCCCCCGGAGGCCCCTGCCAACCCTCCAGGCGTGGGCCTTCTTGGAAAGACACCTCCTGCAAGTGCCATTCACCATTCCAAAAAACCCTGACATAGTCCATAAGAACCTTGAAAATAACAACCAAACCCAGACACCCCTCTTTACCCTCTTTTCAACACGGGGTCCACTAAAGAGACAGGGAAAGGGAGAGGAAGATTCTAGCCTCGTCTCCTTCACCTTGCCCCCCTTTCTGGTCCTGCCCTGGCCCTGGCTACCCCTCACCACCAGCCTGGTTTGGGTGGATTGTGCTAACCTCAGCAGTGTGTGAACGGAGATTTCAGGAGGGAGCAAGGTTTGCTGAGCAAGGAGAAAAAGAGTTTGGTGTGTTTGATTTGGTTTGCTGTTTACCCTCAGGAAATCTGAGCTGGGCTCCTGAACATACCACATAATGTGTCACCAAGACAACTGATGGAATTCTCAAGCTCAGTCGACTGGGAAATTGGAGCCAGAGAGGACTGAAGTCAGGGCGCGCCTGATTCCACTGAGCGGCTGGACCGGCAGATGATGCCACACGGGCGGTGATAGGAGCCGCTGGGCCCCAGGTCTGATGAGCCCAGGGAGCCCAGAGTGCCTCCAGTCTCCTTTAAAGTGCAAATGTCCTCTGGCTCTTTAATTTACAAGTTCAGACTTGCTCAGGGGTGACCCACCAAGCAGACTAAACACACGCTCAGTCACTGGGGTGTCGAGAACACCCAAAAATGAGAATAAAAATAATTTTTGAAGATATATGATATTTCAAAAAAGCCATCAATGGAGTCATCATGGGCTAAGCCAGAAAATCACTGGCCTTCCTTGTACTTATTTTCTGGTTTGGAAATGGGTTTATTTCAAGTTACAAATTGGGCGGAGTGTAGGCACCAGACTCTCTTCAGGCCCCTTGTCTCCAAAGTCCTAATCTGCCTGCCCTTCTGCCTTTGGAACACACGCCCAAGGTTCCCCAAACCCACAGCTGCTGCCTGCTTGGCACCACTTGGGGAATTTCTTTGCTCAAGAGTTCCAAGCCCACAGGCCTAACCTTACTTCCTCTCTTACCCTGACTCTTAAAACCGAGGCAAAAAAATCCTTTGTGGCTACACTTCCCAGCCCTTTTCAAAGTCATAGCACATAGAGCCACAAGTTCAGGGCTCTGCTGTCACTGTCCCAGACCCTCTCAACCCACATCCTGCCCGCCTGCCCCAGGCTGAGGGGATCCCACAGTGGGTCACCTGAAATCCACGCTCTGCTATCCACCAGCAACCCGTGGCCCAGGAAAAGTAAGCAAGACCTTTCTTAGCTGTCACTATTCCATGTTTGCCAGGGACCCCTTTTATAACACTTTATTCAGACCTGCCTTGCTAACAGCATCCACACTCTGCAAGTCCTGCTGGCGGAATTTACCTGTTTCCTCTTTTGTTATTTTAGGGGAAGCTCCTGTTTCACAGGCAGCAATTTAGGAGATAACACATAAATAATGATATATATAACTGTTGGCACATAAATATAACTTGGTAAGCAGAGCCAAAAGAAACAGGTATCAGATGGGGAGGTATTTTTAAGCAAATAGGCTCTTTGGCATCACCCAAATCACATTAGGTAGTGTTTCATTTCATCGCACCAACCCAGACACTGCTGAGTGGAAAGAGGCAGAGATTTGAGACCCCTGTCACCACTTCCCAGCTGAGCCGTGGGGACTATTCCTGGATCTGCTTCCTCTTCTGCAAAGTGAGGGTACTGATGTCAGCCTCAGCTGCCTTCCAGAGCTGGGGTGAGGACCATATCGTGTGATGGATGATAAAATTACTAGTATATCACAAAGTCCTTACAAATGAGGAGAACCACACAGCTGACTGCTTCCAAACTAGGACTCTTCTGAGAGTGACAGGAGTTATTAGTGATCATGCCGGGACAGCAGGAGTAAACTAGGATGGTCCCTGATAAGCCACCTAACTTATAAACGCAAGGGATGTTCAAAACGGCAGCATGAAGTGTAATGCAAAGAACAGGATTCTGGCCCGATTCTCAGGAGACCCAGATCTGAGTCCTGGCCTCAACACTGGCTGAACCTCTCCGGGCTTCAGTGTTAAGTGGATGGGGTCCACTTCTGCCCTGTTAGACAGATGGGACAGTTGAGTAGATGGGATGAGACCATGCCCGTGGGAGGCTGGAGCCCAAAGGCTCCATGCACCTGCGAGGGGGTGGGCGTACACTTTCTGGAGGACTGTGGTCAGAGCCCCCGGAAGGCTGGGGCTGTACCTCAGGGTGGGTGTAGGCTGCAGCCGCGTCCCTCTGCAGGGCCAAGCGGATGTCCGGAATGCTGTCCAGGATGTTATTGGAGCAGTTCTCTTTGCCTCGCTTGTTCATCTCAGTTCGAATTTCTTCCACGTCCTCTCTGATCTGCTCATTTTCCTTGGTAAGGTTTTTAGATATTTCCTAGCAAGAGAGAAAATTTTTTAAAGGGAGTCATTTAAAGTGCTCTGAGGACAAGCAGGAGGGAGCTGGCAGCCACCTCCTGCTCAGAGCCCAGAGACTCAACAGGCAGGTGGAGAAACCAACCAGAAACCACGGGGGCCCTCGGGAGTGTCCAGCCCTGTGTTGAGGACTGGTGCTTGGACTCAGGCAGCATCTCCAGGGCAGCTTGGCTCCAGTGTGTCCACAACTAGAAATGCTTCCCAATACCACCACAGCTTTCCTAATAATAATACTGTCGTGTCCCCGAGCTACTGGGACACCTGCTATTTTTCCATCCTGTGTACACAGTATGCTCTTACCAGTGATGAGTAACATTACAGAAAAATTCCATTTGCTTGCATCCTCCCACATGTGGACCAATGACTCAATTAATGAAAGAAGGATTTTCTAGGCAATTTTAAAAGAGGTGGCCAAAGAAATCTACTTAATCTGCTTTTTTAATAAGCACAAACTATTCTTTTGAGCAGTTTTTTAAAAATCTTTTTTAAATTGAATTCTAGATGATTTACAATATTGTATTCGTTTCAGGTGTACAGCAAAGTGATTCAGTTATATACATACACTTTTTTTCAGCTTATTTTCCATTATAGATTATTACAAGATATTGAATATAGTTCCCTGTGCTGTGCAGTAAATCCTTTTGCTTATTTATTTCATGTATAGTAGTTTGTGTCTGTTAATCCCATATTCTTAATTTATCCCCTCTGCCTCTCCCCTTGGGTAAACATAAGTTTGCTTAATACATCTGTGAATCTGTTTCTGTTTTTCATATAGATTCCTTTGTATTGTTTTTTAGATTCTACATGTAAGAGATTTCATGTCATACTTGTTTTTGTCTGACTGTTTGATATTCTCTAGATGCATCCGTGTTGCTGCAAATGGCAACATTTCACCCTTTAGAAATGTTTATCTCTTTATTTTTGACTGCGCTGGGTTTTCGCTGCTGTGGCTAGGCTCTCTAGCTGCAGCGAGAGGGCTACTCTAGTTGTGGTGCATGAGCTTCTCACTGCAGTGGCTTCTCTGCTGCAGAGTGTGCCCTCGAGGCACATGGGCTTCAGCAGCTGTGGTTACTTTGCAGCATGTGGGATCTTCCCAGACCAGGGATCAAACCCGTGACCCAGCATTGGCAGGTGCATTCTTAACCACTGGACCACCAGGGAAACCCCTTCACCCTTTTTCCTATGGCTCCCCCGCATTTCAAAAGCATTATTTACATAGGAAATTGATAGGCTGGCTTTAAACTTTCCTATTCACACATAAAATGTTTCCCTAAATGACCTCTACTTGGCGAATTACCTATGTTCCAGATGCACTTCATACCAGAAAGGACCAAAGCTACATTTCTATCCACCAATACCGGTAAGTACCTCCTGTGTGTCTAGGGTACAGTATCGCAGAAAGAAATCCTCTTAATTCCTCTGGTGTTCTTGTCCTGGGATGGGAGGTGGGGGTGGGTTCCGTGGGGGACAACTGCAGTGGGGAAGACAGGGTCCCCACTGCAGGAAAAAGAAGACCAACCACGTCAGGTTCTGTAAATGCCACACAGGCATTCAAAGGGAGGGGCGGACGAGAGGCATCAGAAGCAGCATCCTGGAGAAGGTGAATGGGATTTGAATCTTGGGCAGCTGTCAACAGACTTAGAGGTACCCTTTCATCTCTAGTATTTGTAGAGAAGTTTACTGCACTGAGATCTAATATTGTCCAGCACTGGCTCCCATTCCACAGTTTCCATGAGCATCTGAATTTTTAGATGTGACGTTCTCCTTCGGGCCCTGTTTATGAGGCTGATAGAGGCAGTAACCATGTAAACACAGAGGACATATACACTTTCCATCTTTCTTTGACAGACAGATACAAGACGTGCAAAAGCTCAGGCACTGCCAGGCACAGTCTGCAGTCTGGTGAGATGCCCCTGTTGTCCTAGAGGGATGCCACGATGGCTCAGAGCTAGGGGGCGTATCGCAGACCATGGCACCCAGACACTGTGGCTCCACTGGCTCTCCGTGGGCTGCCCAGAGGAGCCCACGAGGTGCTCGTTAAAACTAACCAGGCTCCAGACCACTGGCCATGCCATTCTGACAGCATTTCAGCGCATGCCAAATTCTGAGAACTGGAAAGGCTCAATGTGTTCTGTGGGGCTAATGCCAAGTCGGCCTCCCTAAATATCACAGAACTAAGTGTGAGAGCGAAAGCCCTTGAGAGGAGGTTGTTTCAAGAGTACCCAGAATGAGTGGTTTTACTGGATGTGTATCGTTCCTGATAAGCGTTATCAGGGTCAGTCAAATGCGTGGTTAGGAGCATGGATTCTGGAGGAAACCTTTCAGTTTACATTTCAGTGGTGCTACTGCTAGACCTGTTATCTTGGGCAAATTACTTAAGCTCCCTGTGCTTCATTTGTCCATGTATAAAACGGGATTAACACCAGCACTCTCCCTGTGGGTTGTAACGAAGAATGAGTTAACATATATGGAAGCTCATGGGACATGCTAAGTGGCTGTTGTTTCTCATAGAACGTTACTGTCATGGTCTGTGCACAGGTTGGAAAAGAATTTCCAGACATGAGGCAGAATGAAGGGAGAATAAAATTTATTAGAGTGGGAGACGCTCTTGGAACAGAGGCCGGCTCCAGGAAGAGCCGATCCCTTTCTTGGGCTGGTAGCCAATTTTTATAGCCTCAAGACAGAAATTCCTACTGGAAGGGTGGCATTAGGTGATTGGTCAAGATGCTATAGAATAGGGAATAGGGTGGGAGTTTTACCTACTATGGGGCCAGAAAACTGGCTGGTTTAAATTCGGAGGCTCATGGCAACAGTTGCTATGGGACTTGGTCTGTTCCAGAGATTTTTGTCCCCTGACAAAACAGAGGGCACCACACCTGTGACCTGGTTTAGGGTTCCACAGTTGCTACTCAAAGAGACCAACAACACAGGCATCACTCCATCACTCAGGAGCTTGTTAGAAATGCGGATGTTCTGTTCTCACTGTAGGATTTGGGAGAGAGGTAGATAGTGATGGGAAGCTTTACATAATCTGAAGTGTGTGTGTGTGTGCACATGTGTGTTTATTGAAATACATTTGTGTAAAGCATAAAGATTTTGGGAGGCTAACCTGAGCAAGAGTCCCTGAAAAATTGTTTGATTAAAACAAAAAAAAGAAAGAAAGAAATGGAGAAGCTCTGACTTGACCCAGACCTGCTGAATCAGAATCTGCTTTTTAACAAGATCCCCAGGCAGTCTGCATACACACTGAAGTTTGAGAAGCACTGTCTTCAATATAGGGAGCTTAGGATACAGCTGATGGAAATGTGTCAGAAAGGCTATTCTACAGGAGCCACGTTCTTCCGGGCGGACAGAAGTTCCTGGTGCCTTCCCGGGATCCAAGCGTTTCCAATCATCCACAGGCGCCTGCAGCGACCAGCACCCGCGCATCTTCTGTAATTCTCACATCCTGTGATGTGGAGTGAAGCCCCAGAGGGACCAGGGTTCGATACGTTACTTCTCCATTAATGCACTCATGTGTTCAGCCCTGGGCACTGGGGGTAAGCCAGAGCAAGGATCCTGCTCTGATGAAGACCACCTTCCGTGAGGGGAAGTGAGCAATAAATAAGAAATCAATAAGAAAGCATCAGTTAGTAAAAAGTGCAATGAAGAAAGCAAGTCGGGGTGATGTGACAGAGGCTGGTTCTGACTCGAGGGGAAGGTCAGTGCGTAGCTCTAAGGGACTGAAACGTGCCCACCTCTGCTGCCCAGCCATGGCCCCAGGACTCCAGACCTAGTGGGGTGGCCTAAGTAGCTGTATTAGCAAAACAAGAGCTCACACAGTTCCTGAGCACCTGCAGAGTCAGCACTGGCCCTCACACTCGCTGTGAGGCAAAGGGAAAATCCCATGGAATTAGGCCCTGCCCTCTAGACCTTGGGTTTTCTAGGCCCCTGGAAGGCCCCGTTCTCACTGATTTAGAAATGCCCAAGCCACTTTCTGGTTTTAGTGAGGCACCATTATTCTCAGTTTCCACAGAGGAGAGTCTGAGACAGGCCTGGCCCTGAGACCCCAGAGAAGCAGTATTTTTTATTTCCCGCCTGGGAACAGCAAAGCCCACCAGCCGCCTGAATAAACAGCAGGCTGGCAGTAGCCTCACCCCATCAGCCTGCTGGGCCAAGACAGCTAGGGTCCTACAGGGCTGCAGTAGCAGATGCCCCTCCTTAGCCACCCTCCCCGACTCAGGCACCTCTCCCTCAGAGATGCTGACCTTGCAGGGCTCCCCACTGCTCCCTGGGGTTCTGCCTTCCTCATATCAAGGGTCTTTTGCTGAGTATGTCTTAGGAGGCACCAGGGATGCTGCCTACCCAGGACACTCTCCATCCTCCCTGGGAGAAGGCTGAACCCCATGACCTCATGCCTCTGGCTCTTCCCCTCTGGGACAGCTGTGACTATGACATTTATGGTGTGTGCAACTTGGCTTGTGCATAGCACTGGCAACATGGGAGAGGGAGCAGGAAGGGTGCCCGTCTTGCGGGGTGAACACATCCCATCGTCCCTGCCAAGGATCCTGGTGCTATGAGGAGGAAGAGGAAGAGGGAAGAAGAGTAGGTAGAGGGCTGGCAGAGAAGGCAGGACACAGCCAGACAGGACGACTGAAGTTCTGGGAGCTGGGTCACGGGACTCGGGCCAAAGAGCTGAGAGGTGTTCCTAGAAGGAGGGCCACATGCTGGGGCAGGCAGTAGGGCATCGGGGCGCCTTCTAAGAGCAAGCCCGCCTTGCCAGATGGGAAAGGTGTCCTGCTCTGACCACAGCCAGATACACAGGTGGCCGAGAGGAGGAAGTGTGCAAACTAGGCAGGTCCCTTGGGAAAAGGGGAACTACATATAGGTTTCCCTGGAATTGGGGGTACCCCTGGCAGCCAGCCCTGGGCCACACAGCTGGTCAGAGGGCAGCTTTAAGGAGCCAGGGAAGGCCAACACAACCAGATGTGCACGCTGGTGCAATGGATGTGGACGGAAGGGCTGTTCCATGGGTTCAGACGTATCCTGACTTTGTCCAGCTGTGGGACAAGTATATGGACGCCTGGGTGAGAGCATGGGGCAGCTTCAGCCAAAAGTGTTGGGACCCGAGGGAAAGACAACCAGGGTCAAGGCTCCATCAGTTCTCTGTGGTCTTTGCTTTCCCATCCAGAAGGGTGGTGGGCAAAGTGCAGGCTCTGGAGACCAGGTATGAAACGCACACCACAGTCACTACCTGGTTTTATGTAACCACATAAGGCGAGGGATGGGACCTCTCCAGGCCCCAGTTAGAGGAGGTCGGAATAATAATGCCTGGTTTGGAGAATGAATGAAGAGGCACATGCAGCTCAATGCCAGGCACAAAACAGGGCTTGACATGTGGAGCCAAAGGCAAGGTAGGATGGACTCTCGGGATCTTAGTAGCAGAAATGCAGGTAGAAAGGGGAAGGGAGCTAAGGCATCCTGCGGCTGGGACAGGGAAGAAGGTGAGGACTTAAGGCTGGTGTGATGTGAAGGACTCCTGTAGGAGACCACGCGAGATTGCAGCTGGGCCAAAGCACGGTCCCGACTCGTGTAGCAGGCACGTCCAGCCCCCACCTGAGACCCAGGGCTCAGGTGCAGATGGCAAGCTTGGGGGCGATGGGAGCAGGGTCCTTGTGGGAGGAAGTGAGACAGTGCAGGGGGTGGGGGTTACTGGACCTGGTGGCAGGGCTCGGAATTCTGGTCAACTCACTCTGCCCCACCTCCTCAGAGCCTCCAGGACATGACAAGGACCAGGTTGCCTGGGGAGCCACCCCTGAAGACAGCTGTCTGCAGCCCCTGGAGGAGAGCCGCAGGGGGAGAGCAGCTAGAAGCAGCCGGTGCTCCAGCTGGCGGGACAGCCGGGGTGCCACACAATCCCTGACCGCAGCTGGCGGAGGCGGTAGGCAGGCCCGTGCTGCAGGGGGTGGCCGGCTGGCGTGTTCCGTCACTCCCGCAACCAAACAGCTGCTGAGCATTTGGTCCACACCCCGTGCGGGGCTAAAATCCAGGGAACAAAACTAACTTAGACCCAGGTTGTCCTCAAGACGTGCAGAGCCTGGAAGACACTCAGACACATAAAGAGCAAGAAGTCCTAGGCCTCTGATGACCAGCCCTGGAAGTACAGCCACGCACTCCCTTGCTTCGTGGCAGCTCCAAGCTGTTCCTAGGCCAGTAGATGTAGGACGGATGCTCACACCGTAAACCCCTTTAGCCAAGACGAAACCTTTCATGCCACGGTGACAAATTAGATTTGAAGTGTATACGACCCTGGAGAGGTAATATATTGACCTGAGCCCTTACTAAGATGTGAATTAACATTGGAACTGAAATATATCTTAGAAATCTTATCTCCAATCCTTTCTCATTTCACAGATGAGGACACTCTGGTCAGGGAGGGTGAGTGACAGTCCTTTCCAAGGCCACACTGGAGTGAGGAGGAGAGTGAAGTGATTGACAGCAAACCCTTCTGTGAATGATCAGAAGAGAGGGCACTTGGTGTCTTGATGTGAGTGGAGGGAGGGCGGAAGGGAGAGGCTTGGAAAGAGACAGCTCCCCTGACTCATGGCCAGGTCTGCACAGACAAAGTTACATTTCCCCATTAGTTGGTAAAGAGATATATCCCCCAGTGTCAGGAATGATCTTTTGGTCTTGTCTTCCAGACCAGAAACACAAAGGCCACCAAATCCTTACGTCTGGGGGAGAAGCCCTCAGCAATGCTTATGCCAACACATTCTGGGGAAAAGGCCAGCTCTGGTCTGGTAAATCCATTGTGGACTTTAAATCTCACTTGGATGCAACATTATCAGGTGACTTCAGATGACACACAAGATTCCACAGAGCCATCTGTATTCATGGATGGGGTTTGCAAACTCCAGCAGGCAGGTGCGAGGAAAAGTCACACACATACACTTGGGCAACAGAAATCACACTTTGGAAAGCTTGTAGGCATGCATCTATTTTAAGATCCTTCACTAGGCACCCACACATATGCAAGAGCACATGTGTAAACAGTCACCTCCAAGTAATTATAAATGTTGACAGGTGTCCTGCAGCTAAGTGGGGGTGGGGCATTTCTTCACAAAGTTTTGCAGTTTTTATGGGCATGACTTAATTCAAAGAAAGCCTTGAAGCTAGAATAAATTATTTTAATGAGCTGTCCCTCTGTTTGTCTTTTTCTTTGCTTCGAGAATAAATCCACTCCTGGAAGCAGTAGGCGGTACTACAGCTGACCCGTTGCCTCTTGTCCTGAGGCAGCCTACAAGTCTTTGTATCTCTGAGTGCACTCAGAGCAAAAGTCTTCTGGGCTGAATCTGCGCCCTTGAGTGAAAAGGGCCATGCAATGACTAGGTTCTGCCTTTGCCTTTGGAGGCTACAGATTTTCCTTCTAGACCTAACTCCTATCTCTCCTGGCACCTATACTCTGCGTCTGCGCTGTGCTTAGTCACTCAGCCGTGTCCGACTCTGCGATCCTATGGACTGTAGCCTGCCAGGTTCCTCTGTCCATGGGATTCTTCAGGCAATAATATTGGAGTGGGTTGCCATCCCCTTCTCCAGGGGATCTTCCCACCCAGGGATTGAATCCGATCTCTTACATCTTATGCATTGGCAGGCGAGTTCTTTACTACTAGTGCCACCTGGGAAGCCCATATTTGTGCCTGCTGTTGCTGCTGCTGCTGCTGCTACTACTAAGTTACTTCAGTCATGTCTGATTCTGTGCGACCCCATGGGCCGCAGCCTACCAGGCTCCTCCGTCCATGGGATTTTCCAGGCAAGAGTACTGGTGCGGGGTGCCATCGCCTTCTCCTATTTGTGCCTACACTCACCTCAACTCCAATACATACTGCTATTTCCTGCATCCACTTCCCTCTCCCAGCCGTTTTCCAAAGAGTCAGTCTGGATCTACCACACTGAAGGTTCTTGGACCACTGACCATCTTAGATGTTCCTTTTACTTGGACCAGTTCTAGAGGAATGCCCATGCAGGTCCAGGCCTCCACTATGTGAACAGGAAAGATGTTTTGAGGCGTAAGTTTTTGAAACACAATGAAACGGTTATGCTAAGATACATGCTTAAAACTTACAAAAATTAGAAAGTCTGTCAATACCAAGTTTTGGTAAGAATGTGTATGGAATATTCACACCCTGCTAGAGGTGCCACTTGGGAGAACAGTATGGCAATAAAGTTGCCCCTTGGTATCTGCAGGAAATTAGTTCTAGGACTCCCGAGAACAGATAAGAGAATCCCTTCAAGTCCTTTATATAAAATGGTGGTGTTATTCAGTTGCTTAGTTGTGTCATACTCTTCTCCACCCCGTGGACTGAAGCACACCAGGCTTCTCTGTCCTTCACTATCTCCTGCAGTTTGCTCAAATTCTTGTCAATTGAGTTTAAGATGCCATCCAACCATCTCATCCTGTCACCCCCTTTTCCTCCTGCCCTCAGTCTTTCCCAGCTCCCAGGGTCTTTTCCATCAGCTCTTTGCATCAAGTGGATCATAACTATTCCCCCCCAAATTCCAGAAAGCTCCAAAAAACAAACATTGAATTTGCCACATATTGACATAACATTTGCATTGTATTAGGTATTGTGAGTAATCTAGAGATGAGTTAAAGTATATGGTAAGATGTCTGTGGGTTTTATGCAAATACTACACCATTTTATTCATTGGGAGGACTGATGCTGAAGCTGAAGCTCCAATATTTTGGCCACAATGGGTTGAATCTACTGATGCAAAACATGTGGACGCAGAAGGCCAATCGTATCCCTTAAAATTGGTGATAAGCATAACAGCCCAGTAATCTCATTCTCACTTACATATCATAAAGAAATGTATGTGTGTATGGGATGGGCTTTTAGAGGGGCACTTCTGGGGCTAGTATGAATCACAAAACTAAAAATGACACCCATATTCACTACCAGTAGGCAAGATCAGCAAATTGTGGTATAATCTCACACTAGAATACTACACAGGAATAAAAATCAATGAACTGCAAGCCACAGAATTGACATAAAAGCTTTAAGTTGAATGAAAGAAACCCAACACACATACACACATGCTTCTATAGGATTCTATGTATTTAAAGTTAAAAAACAAAACTATTGTATTTAGGGATGTATCTTTAGGTGATGAGACTGTAAAGAAAAGCGAGGAAGATGATAAAGTTTAGGATAGAGCGTCCTTTCAGGGATGAGATTAGGCTGGGTAAAAAGAACTGAGGTTTTGTGTTGTTGAAATTTGCCATTTGATATTGGAATATATTCTATATAAATGTGGTCATGTTATACTTCATTTTAATGTGCACTTCTTGCTTTATGTTTTTTTTTTGCTTATAACATTACTTGCTGTTTTATATTTACTATTGCTATTGCTAAGTCACTTCAGTCATGTCCGACTCTGTGTGACCCCACAGACGGCCGCCCACCAGGCTTCCCCATCCCTGGGACTCTCCAGGCAAGAACACTGGAGTGGGTTGCCATTTCTTTCTCCAATGCATGAAAGCGAAAGGTGAAAGTGAAGTCTCTCAGTCATGTCCGACTTAGCGACCCCATGGACTGCAGCCTACCAGGCTCCTCCATCCATGGGATTTTCCAGGCAAGAGTACTGGAGTGGGTGCCATTGCCTTCTCCTTAGACCATGAAAATGCAGTTAGACAGAAAGCAAATTTTCTTATTTGAGTTCAAAAATGGGTTGTAAAGTGGCAAGACATCTTGCAACATCAGCCACGCATCTAGTCCGGGAACTGCTAATGAACATACAGTGCAGTGGTGTACAGTATGAGAAGTTTTGCAAGAGTTGAGAGCCTTGAAGCTGGGCAGCACAGTGGCTGGACATAAGAAGTTGACAATAACGACTCAGAGCCATCATTGAACCTAATCCTGTTACAACTACATGAGAAGTTGGCAAAGAACTCAGCGTCAACCATTCTACAGTAGTTTGGCATTTGAAACAAACTGCAAAGGTGAAAAAGTTCAGTAAGTGGGTGCCTCATGAGGTGTCTGAAAATTTTTTAAAAATCGTCATTTTGAAGTGCTCTCCTCTCTTATTCTACGCAACAATAACAAACTATTTCCCAATTGGATTGCGACGTGTGATGGAAAGTGGATTTTATATGATAACCAGCTCAGTGGTTGGACTGAGAAGCTCCAAAGCACTTTCCAAAGCCAAACTTGCACCAAAAAAGGTCACGGTCACTGTTTGGTTGTCTGCTGCCAGTCTGATCCACTACAACTTTCTGAATCCTGGTGAAACCATTCCACTTGAGAAGTACGCTCAGCAGATCAATGAGATGCAACGAAAACTGCAATGCCTGCAGCCTGCATCAGTCAGCAGAAAGGGCCCAATTCTTCTCCACGACAACGCCTGACCACACGTTGCACAACCAACACTTCAAAAGTTAAATGAATTGGGCTACCGAGTTTTGCCACATCCACCATATTCACCTGACCTCTTGCCAACCCACTACTACTTTTTCAAGCATCTTGACAACTTTTTGCACGGAAAATGTTTCCACAGCCAGCAGGATACAGAAAATGCTTTCCAAGAGTTCATTGAATCCCAAAGCATGGATTTTTATGCTACTGGAATAATCAAACATTTCTCATTGGCAAAAATGTGTTGATTGTAATGGTTCCTATTTTTTATTAAAATATGAAGCTGTGTTTGAGCCTAGTTAAAATGATTTAAAATTCACAGTCCAAAACTGTAATTACATTTGCACCAACCTAATAAGGGGGAAGAGGGCATGTGGGGAGCTTTTGGGGTGTTAGCATTGCTCTGTTTCTTGAGCTGGGTGGTGGCTGCATGGTATTTGCTTTATAATGATTTGCTAAGCTGTACATCCATTGTTTATGCACTTTCCTATGCATGTGCTATTTTTCACCATTTAAAACACAAGTTCAACCAAAATCACTCCACCAAGCAGAGCTCCCAGAGCTCACTTTACCAGGAGGTGAGATTCTCAACAGTTTAGATTCCATTTCTCGCTCCTTCCTTCCTCTTTCATCTGCAAATGGAGTTTCCATTCTTAAATCCTCCTGCAGAGCCGAGGTGGATGTACACATGTGTATGTGCTTGCTTCTTCTGCCAAGTTCTGATCTTACTCTGGGCAAAATGCCCCTCCATTTGACCCCTTTTGTCTGGTCTGACCTCCAAAGAACTCTCCTTGGGATTCAAGAATATCCAAAGGCCAGGAGCAGAGCTTCAATTCCATTCCTCCTGCAGAGTCAGGCTAGAGGAGTGTTTTTTCCATTTACCCAACATTCTGCCTTTTCAATGTACACTGACTGCAGACAGAGTTGGCCAGCAAGAGCCAGGAGACGAGTGGCCAGACCCGAAAACAAGAGACTCTAGTCTGTGGGCCCAAGGCCCAGGCCCATCATTATTCACTGTCACACCAAAGCACCTCGTCATCTTGGGCTGCCTGTTGGGGAAACTTTCACTGGATGGGACCTTCCCTAACTCAACTTTAATCCTATTTAACAAGATTTATGGGATATGGCCATGGTTCTGCCTAGAAATTCCCTTGGAAGGACTATTGCTATAAGTCTGGTTAGGAAAAACTGACACTCCCAGGGCAACTAGCAATTTTGAAGACGCTTATAAGGTTTATAGAAAGAGCCTGGACAGGGAACCAGAAGACCTGAGCTCCAGCCTATTCTTTCCCAGCACTGTGTCTGTAGGAAAACCATTTAAATTTCCTTTGGTCTCATGTCTTATCCAGCTCATAGGAACAAAAAGACTAAATGTAAATGGGATGCTTTAAAACTATTGCTGCTGCTGCTGCTGCTGCTAAGTCGCGTCAGTCGTGTCCAACTCTTTGTGACCCCATGGACTATAGCTCACCAGGTTCCACTGTCTATGGGATTCTCCAGGCAAGAATACTGGAGTGGGTTGCCATGCCCTCCTCCTGGGATCTTCCTGGCCCAGGGACTGAACCCATGTCTCCTGCAGTTCCTGCACTGCAGGCAGATCCTTTACCACTGAGCCCCCAGGGAAGCCACTAAGTAAAACCACTAAGGCTATACAAATATAAGGGATTGTGATGATGATGATGATAGAGGTTCCAGTTCTTGCTACTAAACATTCCACAGTTTTGAAAAAGAGATAGTCTCATCAATGTAACTATGGTTAGTTTTGGCAAAAGCCCAGTGACTAACTGTTCAGAAGATAGATGCTGCTGGGTTGGGGCATTGCACCAAATTCACCCACAGCCCCATCCTTTGCCAGCAGAGAGGGCTCAGCTGCTAGACAAGGCTGGAAACAGATTATAGCCCTTCAACAAAGCTCAGCGCACTGGCCTTCTCAGAGGCTGAGTGCCTGACCTTGGCCTCATGAGCACTGTGTTCTACCCCCAGAGCCATCTTTCCCAGGCTGTGTTCTCCAGAGAGAATGAAAACCATGTGGCTGCCAAGGTCAGGTAAAAGCAGAAGAGGAGGCTGTCACTGATGTTCCTGCACATTTGGATGGTTCTAGGGGCCAAGAGAAAGAGAGGTATGTTTCAACTTCGAAGGCCCAACTGGATCCTGGTCTAATTCCTTTTGAACCCATTTGAAAGAATCAGAAGCTCGTTCTAAGGAGGAGAAAGAATCCCAAGCCTGCATGAAGTCCATTGGTAGTAAGATGGTGTTGACATTCCTAATCCCATCAGTCTAGCTATTACTATCAGGGAAGGAAAGACTCAAGATGCCAAGCAGCCTGATTCTCTTAGGGAGCCCCTCCAGGAGGAGTGGGGTGATAAGGGTAGACTGGCAAGATCCTATTGGCCACCTTGGCCTGCCTCCAAGTTTGGGCTCCAGTACCTTGACCCTGCTCATTAGACCTCAAAACTGAAGTGACTATGGACCTACCAACCCTCCCAGAGCAAACAGCCATGTTCAGACAGCACTTCATCCCAGCACTGAGGGAGTTAAGGCTGTGGGTAGTTGAGAAGCCTCTGGTGTTCTCTATCTTAAAACAATTTTTTAATTGGAGGATAATTGCTTTACAATGTTGTATTGGTTTCTGCCGTACAGCAACATGAAGCAGCTCTAAGTATACATGTATACCTTCCCTCTCGTGCCTCCCTCCCACCCCGATCCCAAACCTACTCCAATAGGTCATCACTGGGCGAAGCTCCCTGTGTCATACAGCAGCTTCCCATGAGTTATCTGTTTTATATATCAGTTCAGTTCAGTTCAGCCGCTCAGTTGTGTCAGACTCTGCCACCCCATGAACTGCAGCACACCAGGCCTCCCTGCCCACCACCAACTCCCGGAGTCCACCCAAAACCATGTCCATTGAGCTGGTGATGCCATCCAACCATCTCATTCTCTGTGGTCCCCCTCTCCTCCCGCTCTCAGTCTTTTCCAGCATCAGGATCTTTTCAAATGAGTCAGCTCTTTGCATCAGGTGGCCAAAGTATTGGAGCCTCAGCTTCAACATCAGTCCTTCCAATGAACATCCAGGACTGATCTCCTTTAGGATGGACTGGTTGGATCTCCCTGCAGTCCAAGGGACTCTCAAGCGTCTTCTCCAACACCACAGTTCAAAACCATCAATTCTTCTGCACTCAGCTTTGTTTACAGTCCAACTCTCACATCCATACATGACCACTGGAAAAACCATAGCCTTAACTAGACGGACTTTTGTTGGCAAAGTAATGTCTCTGCTTTTTAATATGCTGTCTAGGTTGGTCATAACTTTCCTTCCAAGAAGCGAGCATCTTTTAATTTCATGGCTGCAGTCACCATCTGCAGTGATTTTGGAGCCCAAAAAAATAAAGTATGTCACTGTTTCCACTGTTTGCCCATCTATTTGCCATGAAGTGATGGGACTGGATGCCATGATCTTAGTTTTCTGAATGTTGAGCTTTAAGAGAACTTTTTCACTCTCCTCTTTCACTTTTATCAAGAAGCTCTTTAGTTCTTCACTTTCTGCTATAAGGGTGGTGTCATCTGCATATCTGAGGTTAGTGATATTTCTCCCGGCAATCTTGATTTCAGCTTGCGCTTCTTCCAGCCCAGTGTTTCATAATTTCATGGCTGCAATCACCATCTGCAGTGATTTGGGAGCCCCTCAAAATAAAGTCTGACACTGTTTCCACTGTTTCCCCATCTAATTGCCATGAAGTGATGGGACCAGATGCCATGATATTCGTTTTCTGAATGTTGAGCTTTAAACCAACTTTTTCACTCTCCTCTTTCACTTTCATCAAGAGGCTTTTTAGTTGTTCTCCACTTTCTGCCACGAGGGTGGTGTCATCTGCATATCTGAGGTTACTGATATTTCTCCCAGCAATCTTGATTCCAGCTTGTGCTTCATCCAGACCAGCGTTTCTCATGATGTACTCTGCATATAAGTTAAATAAGCAGGGTGACAATATACAGCCTTGACATACTCCTTTTCCATGGAACCAGTCTGTTGTTCCATGTCCAGTTCTAACTGTTGCTTCCTCACCTGCATACAAGTTTCTCAAGAGGCAGGTCAGGTGGTCTGGTATTCCCATCTCTTTCAGAATTTTCCACAGTTTGTTATGATCCACACAGTCAAAATGATCATCATTAAAAACTCTACAAATAACAAATGCTGAGATGATGTGGAACAAAGGGAATCCTCCTACACTCTTGGTGGGAATGTAACTTGGTAAAGTCACTATGGAAAACATAATGGAGGTTCCTCAAAAAACCAAAAACAGAATTATCATGTGATCCATCAATCCCACTCCTGGGCATATATCCAGACAAAACTCTAAGCCAAAAAGATACATGCACCCATATGTTCACAGTAGCATTATTCACTATAGCCAAAACATGGAAACAATCTATATGTTCATAGAGAGACGAAAGGATAAAGAAGATGTGGTACATATACACAGTGGAACACTACTCAGCCATAAAAAGAACAAAATAATCCCATTTGCAGCACATGGATGCAGCTAGAGATTACATACTAAGTGAAGTAAGCCATACAGAGAAAGACAAGTATCATATGATATCACTTATTTATGGAATCTAAAAATATGACACAAAGGAACCTGTCCATGAAACAGCAACAAACTCATGGACATAGACAATAGACTTGTGGTTGCCAAGGGGATGGGAGTTGGGGGTGATGGAGTGGGAGGCTGGGGTTAGCAGATGTAAGCAATTATATATAGAATGGATAAACAAGGTCCTACTGTATAGCACAGAGAATTATATTCAATATCCTATGATAAACCATAATGGGAAAGAATATTTTAAGAAGAATGTACATATATGTATAACAAAACCACTTTGCTGTATAGCAAAAATTAAAGGTCCCCATTTACATAACACAAAATCACGGAAGACTTCCTACTAGTCTGCTAATCAATCCTCCCATCCAGCGTCCAGCAGGAATCTGGCCTCTTTTTTATTTACCCAAAGACAAGGAAGCCCATAGCTCTTAGAACATCCGCCTGCCACACACTTAAATACTGAATACATTATTACAGAGACTAACTGAAGATGGAGTCTGTGATAGATTAAGGACTTATCTATACAAACGGATTGGCAAAGGATGGTTAATCTAGCTACTGCCTGTTTTGGTAAATAAAGTTTATTGGAGCAGAGCCACATCCATTCATTTTTGTGTTATCTATGGCAGCTTTTCCACTAAAACAAATGAGATCAATAATTGTGGCTGAGACTCTATGGCCACAAAATCCAGTACATTTACTATAATGCCCTTTACAAAAAAAAGTTTGCTGATTTCTCATATAGAGTATTCCTTTTAGACCTAACAGTCCTTGGAAGTTGATGTTTTCCATCCTTATTTTACCATGAGGGAAGCTGAGGTTTAGAGAAGGCAAATGGCATGCCCAGATTCAGATAGTAAGTATTGGGAACATGATAAAACTGTCTTTTGACAATCACATACAGTCTCCTATTGGAGTAATTTCCCCACCTAATGGGACATTTGTCTCATAAGAAATCAATGAGAGGACACAGTAGGTCACAGAACTCCAATATTGAGGTATCAAGTGAAGTGAAGTCGCTCAGTCGTGTCCAACTCTTTGTGACCCCATGGACTGTAGCCTACCAGGCTCCTCTGTCCATGCGATTTTCCAGGCTATAGTCCTGGAGTGGATTGTCATTTCCTTCTCCAGGGGATCTTCCCAACCCAGGGATCAAACCTGGGTCTCCCGCATTGTAGACAGATGCTTTATTGTCTGAGCCATCAGAGAAGTCTATTGAGGTATCAAGCCTGCCAAGATAACATGAGTATTATTGCTCGAGCTGAAGGCCATTCCATGTGCCTCTGTCCTTTTACTTTTTCAGAAGTGACCCTGTCCACTGATGTAGGAGCACCAGCCTTGTTCTAGTATCCCAACCAACCCTCTACTTTTGTTGTTTTTCAATCACTAAGTCATGTCCGACTCTTTGTGACCCCATGGACTATAGCATGCCAGGCTTCCTTGTCCTTCACAATCTCTCAGTTTGCTCAAATTCTTGTCCATTGAGTCAGTGAGGCTAACTATCTAATCATCTGTGGCCTACTTCTTCTTCTGCAGTCAATCTTTCCTTGCATCAGAACCTTTTCCAATGAGTCAGCTCTTCACATCACGTTGCCAAAATATTTGAGTTAAACTTCACCATCAATCCTTCCAATGAATATTAAGGGTTGATTTTCTTAGAGTTGACTGGTATGATCGCCTTACTGTCCAAGGGACTTTCAAGAGTATTCTCCAACACACCAGTTCAAAAGCATGAATTCTTCAGGGCTCAGCTTTCTTTATGGTCCAACTCTCACATCCATACATGACAACTGGAAAAACCATAGCTTTGATTATATGGACTTTTGTCGGTAAAGTGACGTCTCTGCTTTTTAATGTGCTACCTAGGTTTGTTATAGATTTTCTTCCAATGAGCAAGCATCTTTTAATTTCATGGCTGCAGTCACCATCTGCAAGAAAATAAAGTCTGTCACTGTTTCCACTGTTTCCCCATCTATTTGCCATGAAGTAATAGGACCAGATGACATGATCTCCATTTTCTGAATGTTGAGTTTTAAGCCAGTTTTTTCATTCTCTTCTTTCACTTTCATCAAGAGGCTCCTAAGCTCTTCTTCACTTTATCCCATAAAGGTGGTGTCATCTTCGTATCTGAGGTTATTGATATTTCTCCCAGCAATCTTGATTCCAGCTTGTGCTTCATTCAGCCCAGCATTTCGCATGATGTACTCTGCATATAAGTTAAATAAGTAGGATAATGAAATACAGCCTGACGTACTCTTTTCCCAATTTGGAACCAGTTCATTGTTCCATGTCCAGTTCTAATTGTTGCTTCTTGACCTACATACAAATTTCTCAGGAGGCAAGTAAGGTGGTCTGGTATTCCCATCTCTTGAAGAATTTTCCAGTCTGTTGTGATCTGCACACTCAAAGGCTTTAGCATAGTCAATGAAGCAGAAGTAGATGTTTTTCTGAAATTCTCTTGCTTTTTCAATGATTCAGCAGATGTTGGCAATTTGATCTCTGGTTCCTCTGCCTTTTCTAAATCCAGCTTGAATATCTGAAAGTTCTTGGTTTACATGCTATTGAAGCCTTGCTTGGAAAATTTTGAGCATTACTTTGCTAGCATGTGGGATGAGTAATTGTGCAGTAGTTTGAACATTCTTTGGCATTGCTTTTCTTTGAATGAAAACTGACCTTTTCCAGTCCTGTGGCCACTGCTGAACCTTTCAAATTTACTGGCATATTGAGTGCAGCATTTTAACAACATCATCTTTTAGGATTTAAAATAGCTCAGTTGGAGTTCCATCACCTCCACTAGGTTTGTTCCTAGTGATGCATCCTAAGGCTCATTTGACTTCGCATTCCAGGATGTCTGGCTCTAGGTTAGTGATCACACCATGTGGTTATCTGGGTCATATTTGTATAGTTATTCTGTGTATGCTTGTCACCTCTTCTTAGTATCTTCTGCTTCTGTTAGGTCCATACCATTTCTGTCCTTTATTGTGCCCATTTCTATATGAAATGTTCCCTTGGTATATGTAATTTTCTTGAAGAGATCTCTAGTCTTTCCTATTCTATTGTTTTCCTCTATTTCTTTGCAAATGGGTCTCACTTGGGTGCACGTGGGTAAGCGCCTGTACACTAAGAGAAAAGTTATATAACCTAAAGCTGTCAAACAACTTGTTAAATAACACAGGACACAGGGAGGGATCACCACTGTAAAAAACTAAACACTATCCATTGCAGTCCTGCTTCTGGTTTCCATTTGGCCTGCTCTCCTTTTCTGGAAGCATACTTTTGGTTTTTTTAAACTAAAACTCTGCCTGTTTAAAACTGTGCTAAGTGTTGATTGAATTATTTTCTTTGGGAGCATAAGAACAAAGATATTGTCATTTTGCTAGTAACACTACTTCCTCTGGTACAACAACAAACTCCATTTGCACTGGAAATTATTTTTAAAACAATTTTTTTTCTCCTGGTTGTGCCATGCAGCTTGTGAGATCTTAGATCCCTGACCAGGTGTTGGGGGCCAGCATGAGGAACTCCGCCCATGGCAAAGGTCATGAGGAAAGGGGGCTTTGGCATACGCAAAGGCGTGACCAAGTCTCAGGAAATTCCCCTGCTCCCGAGCATCTAACCACCAAACCAGAGTCTGTCCTGTACTCTCACCTATGAGGTGCTCTCCCCCATAACCGTTTCTCTCCGAGAAGGAGTAAACGTGCAGCTCCAAGGCAGTAAAAATTCCTGGGCGTGACTAGAGTGTTTCAACTTACTGGACTCTCTGAAGGTTATCTAGCCTGCCTGTATAGGTTCCTCCAGCCGCAACAGCTCTCCAACTTTGAGAGGCATGAGATGTTTTGACTTACTAAAGGCAAATTCTTGTGGAAGGTTAGAAATTATTAGTATAGTGGGTTGGATGGGAATTATATTGATAAAGGGTTTCTTCAATTGTTGTGTCAATAATTGCCGCTAATTCCCTGCCCTAGGTGGGACAAGGGCGTCTCAGATTAAATCTCTCTGTGGACACATGATTGTTTACTACCTCTCAACCATAAACAGCACAGAGAGTTTTGGAGTATTCTGAGAATCTTAATTAACATAGGACTTTTTCTTGTTGTTGAGTCAATGATCGCTGCCAGGCCTCCATATCCTTTAGGTACCTGGGAATATATTAATCAATGTATTTGGAATGTAGAAAAGGAAATATAGTAGTTTTTGATGTTAGCAATATTAGACTTTGAGTTAATGAATTTTCTCTCTTGTAATAGATCACTGTACTTTGTTATAAATCACTGTGTCCTTGCTATGCAAAAATGTAACTTTGTCACGACTGAGTAGATCTTAAGAGGAACATTGGTGAAAGGATTTTCATTTATTGGACTGATGTTTGTTGCTAAAATCTTTATATTCCCTGCCCTTATAATGAATAAGGATTAACATATAGGAGAAATAAGTCTTAACCTTTAAGTATATAGGAAAAATAAGAAAGACTTCACATTCCAGGATGTCTGGCTCTAGGTGAGTGACCACACCATCATGCTTATCTGGGTCATGAAGATCTTTTTTGTACAGTTCTGTGTATTCTTGCCACCTCTTCTTAATATCTTCTGCATCTGTTAGGTGCATACCATTTCTGTCCTTTATTGAGCCCATATTTGCATGAAATATTCCCTTGGTATCTCTAATTTCCTTCAAGAGATCTCTAGTCTTTCCCATTCTATTGTTTTCCTCTATTTCATTGCTTTATAGCTGAGGAAGGCTTTCTTATCTCTCCTTGCTATTCTTTGGAACTCTGCATTCAAATGGGTATATCTTTCCTTTTCCTCTGTTTTTTGCTTCCCTTCTTTTCACAGCTATTTCTAAGGCCTCCTCAGACGGGCATTTTGCTTTTTTGCATTTCTTTTTCCTGGGGATGTTCTTGATCCCTGTCTCCTGTACAATGTCACGAACCTCCATCCATAGTTCATCAGGCACTCTCAGATCTAATCCCTTGAAATCTATTTCTTACTTCCAGTGTATAATCATAAGGGATTTGATTTAGGTCATATCTGAATGGTCTGGTTGTTTTCCCTTCTTTCTCAATTTAAGTCTGAATTTGGCAATGAGTTCATGATCTGAGCCACAGTCAGCTCCCAACCTTGTTTTTGCTGACTGTATAGAGCTTCTCCATCTTTGGCTGCAAAGAATAGAATCAATCTGATTTCAGTGTTGACTATCTGGTGATGTCCATGTGTAGAGTCTTCTCTTGTGTTGTTGGAAGAGGCTGTTTGCTATGACCAGTGTGTTCCCTTGGCAGAAGTCTATTAGCCTTTGCCCTGCTTCATTCTGTATTCCAAGGCCAAATTTGCCTGTTACTCCAGGTGCTTCTTGATTTCCTACTTTTGCATTCCAGTCCCCTGTAATGAAAAGGACATCTTTTTCGGGGTGTTAGTACTAAAAGGTCTTGTAGGTCTTCAGAGAACCATTCAAATCAGCTTCTTTAGCATTACTGGTTGGGGCATAGACTTGGATTACTGTGATATTGAATGGTTTGCCTTGGAAATGAACTCAGATTATTCTGTTGTTTCAGAGACTGCATCCGAGCACTGCATTTTGGACTCTTCTTACAGATGGTAGTGTATATTTGTCATTGCTACACTCTCGATTCATCCCACTTTCTCCTTCTCCTATGTGTTCACAAGTCTGTCCTTTACATCTATGTCTCTATCCCTGCTCTGCAAATAGGTTGATCTATACCATTTTTCTATATTCTATATATATGCATTAATATAGAATATTTGTTTTTCTCTGATTTATTTCACTCTGTATAATAGGCTCTAGTTTCATACACCTCATTAGAACTGACTCAAATTTGTTTATTTTTATGGCTGAGTAAAATTCCCTTGTATATATGTACCACAATTTCTTTATCCATTCATCTGTCAATGAACATTGAGGTCGCTTCCATGTCCTGACTATTGTATATGTTCGATAGAAATGAACACTGGGACACATGTGTCTTTTTGAATTATGGTTTTCTCAGGGTACATGCCCAGTAGTGGCCTTGCTGAATCATATGGTAGTATTACTCCTAGGCTTTTAGGGAATCTCCATATTGTTCGCCACGGTGGCTGTATCAGTTTACATTCCCATCAACAGTACAGGAGGGTTCCCTTTTCGCCACATTCTCTCCAGCATTTATTGTCTGTAGCTTTTTTTGACGATGGTCATTCTGTCGGGTATGAGGTGATACTTCACTGTAGTTTTGATTTGCATTTCTCTAATAATCAGTGATCCTGAGCATTTTTTCATGTGATGTTGGCCATCTGTATGTGGTGTTCTCTTTCTGGGAACATTTTAGGAGTGTAAGAAGTGTGCTGAAATCAATCCTTGAAACCATAACGTTTCATCATCCTTGTCCCAGTTCTCCTGGCAAAGCAACAGAGGGATATTTGCCCCCACTCTCTCATTGGTCCTAACCTGAGTAGTTTGTTTTTTTAACCATTTCAAAGTATTTATGAAATGGTTAGTTAACTTTATCCCCTTAGGAAACACACAAAGTAGGCAGTGGACCTTTCCTACTTCACAGATGGGAAAAGTGAGATATGGCTGTGTGGAAATGGCAAACAAAGAGTAATTCACTGTGCTGACTCCTGGTCCAGTGGCTCTTTTTGACCCGCTGAAGAGCCTTACATACACCTTCTTACTTACATCTGCTATCTCAACTAATCACCCATCAGGGCACCTCAGCGTCTCCATGAGAGACCCCCAAAAGCCCACTTTTTCATGAGGAATAATAATATATTTGCAGTCATCTCATTATTAAATTTATCTTACGTTAATATTCTAAAAAGTAAATAGTTTTCTACTTGAAGCAGTGGCTCTTTGAGCCACTGCTTCAAGAATTCACTCAAGGACTGGATGCCAGTCAATAAACTTCTCATCAATCAGGCTGAACGATGATCACTCCTTTTCTGATAATTACATGATTGCTTATTTACATGTTGAAGCATTATAACAACAAATCAATGTCAACATTACTGTTTAGAACTTCAATCTCCCATCAGCTGTGAAAACCATAGCTCCAGCTGCGCATCTCTTTAGAACTCAGTCATACAAATGCATCTCTGTCTATGGACGTTACATTACTAGTCTACTTTTCCTGGAGGTAAGCAGCCTGAATGGTTTCCAATAAAAGGTATTATTTATTAGTAAACATTTTATGTCTTGTTTTTCTAAAATGGATTTGAGATGGATTACTGCCCTTCCTCTCAGACACACACAGAGACATTCACCAGAATAGTTTCTTTAAGAAAGGAAATTAATAACCATATACCCAGAAGAGAGATGACACCACCTTAAAATATGAAGTAAGATGCTTATTGTACTTTTTACATTTTATTCAACTCTGAGTTTCCGTGAAGTCAAGGGGAAAGTAGATATACATTGTTTAGTGGTTCTTATATATGGAAAAAAAAGAAGGTATTTACATTAATATTTCACTATTTCTTTTTATCACCAATGAGTAGGCATGATTTTGGATGAGTGTTTTATTATATTTTTTTTCTTTCCAAAGAATAATGAGTTAAATATAACCAGGGTACATGCTTTCTGAAAAAAAGGCTTTGGTTGACTTTAATACACTTTGAGGTTTGATCAAGAGAAAGATATAGAAATCTAGAATCTTCCTTACCTCCTCCAGCTTGTCCACTCGGCCCACCAGTTTGGTGGTAACTGAATGCAGCTTCAGGAGATCCAAGCCATAGAAAGCTCCTTCCAGCATGTCTATAATGGTGGAGAGCTACAAAACAAGGGCAGGCATCAGTCCAAGGCTGGTGCAGATAGACCGAGAGGGAGACGTCTCCGTGTCGGAGGGTGGACAGGGACACCACTGGCCAGGAATTGCGAGGCGGCCCTCAGAAACTGGCACTTATGCGGGCGGATAGGCAGATCCAATGGTGTAGATGTGTTCTGTCTATGAGTATATGGTTAAGAAGATAGGAGAATCCTACAAGTCAACTGAGGTCTGAATAGCTTCACCGAACTGTTTGTACTTCCTTTATTAAGTCTATCAGTTGGATGCATGTCTGTCTTTCCTACTAGACTGTGAGCTCCTTGAAAGCAGTGCTATGTCATCTTCAGCCTCGATTCCCCATGATACCCTGGCCCATAACAAGTGATATATAAACACTGAACAAAGTGGCTTATTAACATCCGTGCCTTGAAGATATGCTTCTGAAATACTTCCATGCATTGTCTGCTGAAGTCCCTGGAAGACACCAGCAAGCTTTACCTTAGCACTAAAAGCAAAACTGCCCCTGGGAGGTAAAAGAGACGCAGTGGCCCACCTTTAAGGTGGCAAGTTGTCATGGGGTACCCAGCTGTCTCAATTTTTTCGACACTGTCCTCTCTGCCAGTACAGAGCCAGTGGGAGAAAGGTGGCTGAGGTGCTGGTGACATCCAGGTCATGCAAAGTTTAGGCACAGGAAGCTGCTGAGAGATGCTTAAAGTGAGCCTGCCTGCCAAGGACTATCCCTGGGAGAGTCTGCTGGACATACGTGTGCCCCACAGCCTTTTATCAGATAAGAACTCTGTGTGTGAAACACTCATGTTTCAAAGATCTCCTTCCTCTCCATCAGAGGAAGATAGCTGAAGCCTGGGTGAGAGCCTCAGAAGGGCAGCCAGTGAGTATGCACTGTGATGATTCTCTGATTCCTAAAATGTTGCCTGCTCTTGTTTCAGAACCCCCCAGGAGTCCAATCCTATAACTGAGTGATTGTGCCTTTGGTTCTGAAATTGTTTCACAGCAGAGCTGCAGCTCTGAGTGACATGGCTGAATTCTGGGACACTCATTTTACTGGTAAACCCTGCTGCTGCTGCTAAGTCACTTCAGTCATGTCCGACTCTGTGTGACCCCATAGCTGGCAGCCCACCAGGCTCCCCTGTCCCTGGGATTCTCCAGGGAAGAACACTGGAGTGGGTTGCCATTTCCTTCTCCAATGCATGAAAGGGAAAAGTGAAAGTGAAGTCACTCAGTCGCGTCCGACTCTTAGGGACCCCATGGACTGCAGCCCACCAGGCTCCTCCATCCATGGGATTTTCCAGGCAAGAGTACTACAGTGGGGTGAAACCCAACTCTGCTTAAAGGAATATCAGTGACGACCAGTTACCAAGTGTGTGCCAGCTTCTGGCATAGCAGTAGCACTTTACATGGTCATTCATTACTGGAATATGTCTATCTAGCCCCAATTATATGTCAGTCATTGTGCCAAGTACTCAATAGTTGTCATCTCATCTATTCTCAAAACCCTCAAAGGTAGATGTTATTCTTCCTACTTTTTAATTCAAGGAGACTGAGGTCAGGCCAGTTGAATAACTTGCATATCACCATGCAGCAAGCACTAGCAATGATTTGAACCCAAGTCTGACTCTAAATCAAGCTTATCCCATGAGCCCACACTAGAGATGAAGAGGGGAAGGTGGGGATCAGATGAAGGCCTCAGCTGACCTATGCGGCTGCCCCAGATAGGGCCTGAGTTTCCCCACCCCGTGGTCCAGGATTATAGGATTCCAATTATGAGTATAGTTGCTTTACAATGTTGTGTTAGTTTCCACTGTACAGCAAAATGAATCAGCCATATATGTACATATTATTGCAGTTGCTAAGTCATGTCAGATATTCATATATCTTCTCCTTTTTGGATTTACTTTCCATTCAGGTCACCCATGCATGTCTGACTCTTTGCGACCCCATAGACTATAGCCTGCCAGGCTCCTCTGTCCATGGAAATCTCCAGGCAAGAATACTGGAGTGGGTTGCCATGCCCTCCTCCAGGGAATCTTCTCGACTCAGGGACTGAACTTGGGTCTCCTGCACTGCAGGCAGATTCTTTACCATCTAAGCCACTAGGGAAGCCTTTCAGGTCACCAGAGAATTAAGTAGAGTTCCTTGTGCTATATAGTATATTCTCATTAGTTATATATTTTATATACAGTATCAATAGTATACATGTGCCAATCCCAATCTCCCAATTCCTCCCACCTCCATCTTTCCCCTTGGTATCCGTACACTTGTTCTCTAGGTCTGTGTCTATAGGATTGCAGTTTGCTGATTGGACCTAGCACAGGCCCCAGGCCTCTTCTTCCCTGGGTCGCCCAGCTCTTGCACTGAGGACTAAAGGCTCACTGCTCTCTGTGTGTCTCTGGGGTGCCTGCTGTGCTGACTGTAAATCATGGCAGTAACTCTCCTGGAGAAGAACGCTGAGTTCTTTTGGCCAGCTGGGTCTGGCAGCTGCTCCCAGGCCCAGCCTCCTTGGCTCCAAAAGAGAGAGGCATACTTTGCTCTAGGCATCACCCTCAGACATTAGAGTTGCAAATGACCAATCTGTCAGTTCATCAGCTCCGGATCCACACACAACACTCTCCGGCCCAGAGCCTGACCCCCTTTGAAGGCTAAAACAGGGCCCACTTACTCCAAGGCCTTGATCCCCAGCAAAAGCCTTGTCAAACTCATGGGTCCCGAAGGCACCCTCTCACCCAGGCCTCACCCTCCACCAGGTCCTACCTTCAAGTCCCGGCTGTCTGCCTCTCGAAGCTTCTGGAGCCTGAAGTCTCCCTCGCAGGGATTGAGGGCGGACGGAGGTGCGACGCAGGCACACTTGCAGGAGGAGCCCGAGGTGATGGTCTCCACTGTGTAGAAGTCTTCCTTCCGGGAGGTGCCCGCATTGACCCGCTGGCAGGCATCTCGGCCCAGGGGTCGCACTACACACTTGCACTGGCAGTCCGAGCCCTCAGACACGGCCTTGACTTTGTCATAATCTCCCAGCAACTAGACAAAGACAGAGAGAGCAGGTTGGGGCTGTGCAAACACCAGCATCCGTCAGGGTCCTGAAAAAGGCCCTACATTCACTTTGTCAGATGTGCTGCTAGCCAGAGATCTTGGATAACTCTGGTGCGGAGTTGAAGGGGTCATCGCAACACAATTTGCTGACTCTAGCATTTCCTGGAAGGCACTCTGAGTTCAGCTCTCTTTACTTATTTTGGAAAGGAGTACATTTCTCAGAGAGCCTTAGTCTTTTATCACTTAAAGGAAAAAAACAAATAAGCTCCATCATTCTTCCAACAGTACTTCCCTTAGCTAGAATCCAGATTTAGACTGCAAAGGGAAAGGAGAAAGGATTGACGGAGGGATTGGAAAACTGACATTCCAATTTCAAGACTACTGGCTTCATTCATTCTCCATTTATTGAGTGCCACCTTGGGACTGAGCTTGGTGCTATGAGAGGTAAAGCAATGAATGAGCCAGAGAGCCCGATCTCAAGAGCTTACTGTGCAAGAGCTCTATAGGTTACGATCACACCAAGCAGGGAGTGGTAAGTACCCCGGATGTGGGAGTCCAGTGGGAGCTCCAACAGAAGGCCACAGAGCGTGGCTTCTAGAAGGAGTGGTATCTGATGTGGCCTCAAAGGATGAGTTAGATTTGGAAAAAAGAAACTGGGAGGAGAGAGACAGATGCAGATGTCAGTAGGTTTACTCAGCCCAAGGGTTCATTTGGCTCCTAGAATAGCTTCTGCACCCAAACCCCAGGCCAAAGCCAGGAAAGCAAACTGGCAGCACTTGCTGCCTCCACAGCGCTAAACATTTCCTTCTGAGTGCTTGCCCAGGCAGGAAAACACGCAATGGCAGGCTGGCTGGAGCCACAATCCTAGGCACTTGCTGGGGATGAGGCTCCTCCCCAGCTCCTCTGCAAGCCATCCTAAATCCCCAAGGTCACAGCTCCCTCTGTGGGCACAGGGAACAGTTCCCTTCCTTTCACTAATGACCCTGGCAGGCAAACTCTGGGCTTGTTGGAGCGGATATGTCCCTGGGATGCAGTTGGGGGGAAGAAGTCTTGTAATGTTTTTCTTGCAAAGGTTGGGTTTCTTCTAATACTAATATTTGTGTTAGGACTGTTGTCAAAGGCGGAATGGATCAGTGGAAGACTGAGTTGTAGTTCAAGATGACTTAAGTGGCCGGTCTTTATGGGCCGATGGAAAATCATAGCTGTCTGCTCTCCGAAACTCTGCTTAGATTCCTATATAGCCCTACTCAGAGACTCTGGGTGAATTCCTTCCTTTCAGGAGGCTCAAGTTTCAGGAAAGTTTTTGTTGATGGTCCTCTAGAGCCCCAGTGTGATGGATTTTTAAGTCTTTCTGATTTAGGGGTCAGTGCGAGGTTATGGATGAGTATAGGGCATATATTAGCATAATTCTTAAAGGAAGGGTGAGGTGACTAGTGTTTGATAAATGCCAAAGTGGAGCCGATCATTCTTTCTACAGGAAGGAGTCAAGGACCCCAGTCCAAGGGCTTAGTAGAGGCACAGGCAGCACTATAGCGATCCTTTTTCAGCCGTCCCTCCTCCTTAGGATTAAGGTGACGCCCACCACACAATCATGAGGCTGGTCCTGGAAAGCATGCAATAAACATCTAGAGAGAACTGTTTTTCTGTGTCATGAGAGCAGGGCTGCAGACAGTCAGAGGACCTGGGTCTGCTCATCTCTAGGGCGCTTTACCGTTTCAAGCCTTATGGTCCTTGTCTATAGAGCGGGAGTAAGCACGGGGGAGGATTGAGGCCAATTAAACAAGTGAAAGCTCTTTGTAAAAGGATGTGTTGCAGATCCTGTCCCTGCCCGCTGTCGCTCCCCGCTCCGACACCATCTGCCAGACCTGAGTGGATCTGCATCTCCATATCGTCTCCCCAGTGTGAGGGGGACACTCATCATCAGCGCCTCAGGCTGGGGCTCACCTCATGTTCATCACACCTGTTTCGGCTCTCTTTCCTTCCTGGGGGTCTCACTCAGTGTCATGAAATATCTCCCCATGGGTTACACCGTCTGCCTTCCGTCCAACATGCCCGCCTGTTTTCACATTCCCTTTCTGACAAACAGCCACACAGACAAGAGATGGCCATACTTTCCACAAACCTTGAACCAAAAGGTTTTGATATTTTTTCTTTCTTCTCAGGGAGTTGTGACGTGTCTCCCCTTCCTTCTCCTCTCCTTTTCCCTGATTCTGTAACCTTGAAAGACCCTATGACTTTGAGAGGAGGACCCACGTCTCTTCAGTTAAGAAAATGTTCTGATAAATGAAAAGCAAAAGCCCTCCCCTTCGGTAATGGAGGGACAACCAGCTGCCTCTGAACGCTTCAGCGAGGACCGTTTTAAGGCTCTTGCCATCACTGGGGCAAAAGGATGGGCAGGGGACTCGCAGCCTACCTGAGATAAAACGTTCTCCTGGTTGTCTGCTTCGTTCTGCAGAGTCTCATCCTCTGTGGGTGCCACCGTCTGCACATCTGGGGGCTTGGTCGTCCCGGTGGGGGGAGTGCTGTACCCCCAGCCCAGAGTCGTAACCAGAGCGAAGCAGAGAACTAGCGGCCAAGACTTGGCCATGAGAAAGGCAAGAGGGAGCTCGGCCCCTCGGAAGAATGGCTGGGGTCCGGGGCGGAGGGCGGGGGGGAGCGGGTATCTCAGCAGGGAGCGAGGCGAGAGGGTGTCTTGGCTGGAGCCCCAGAGTGACTGCTCTACAGCTGGGTGCCGCCGGGCAGGGCAGGAATGTGCGCCCCAGAGACCCTGGTCATCTCCTTCCCGACGCGATCCGCCGGTCGACAGTGGGGCTCAGGGCAGAGGAGGTGACAGGAAGGTGGAGGTGGCGAGGCGAGCGCGTCGTCCTCTGGAGAGGGCTCAGGTGGAAGCAGCGGGTCCGGGCGGATCGAGCGGGGCGGTGCGCGCCGGGGCGGGCGGCGGGAAGCCCGGGGGCGCACCCGGGCCCTGTGGGAGTGCGGGGCCGGCAGCGGCGGCGGTGGCGAGGGCTGCTGGGCCAGGGCGCCGCGCAGCGCTGGCGCGGAGGGAGGGCGGAGCCTCTATTGTGCCGGGCCGCGGGGATGCAGCCAGTTACCGCGCGGAGGAGGAGGAGGAGGAGGACCGGGAAGCGCCCTGGGCTCGGGCGGCGGGGAGACCAGCCGACCCCGCCCCCGACTCAACCTCAGCTGCTGCTCACGCCCTCCAAGGGTGACGTTGGAAGGGCTCCTCTTTCATCTGACCGCAAAGGGGAGAGAAGTTACCCTGAGCCGGGTCCTTGAAGTTCGGGGATCCCTTGTGCCCATTCTCTCCGAGAGGAGCGAGTTTCCTGTGGATTGGCAGGTAGGCACCAAGAGCTCTCTCCAAGCGAGGGCCAGTATAGATGGATCCTCAGCATCCCCCTTTTATTGCACCTGGAGGACCGAAGGAACATTTGCTCTTGGATGTTTCTTTTCCCTGACGACTCTGGAAAGACACTTGGCAGCTTTGAACTTAGCGCCACTGGTCTTTTGCTTGGCTGCCACAGCTTTAGAACCTGGTAATACCTCCACCCAGAGGATAACCATTGAACTCCCTGCAGGAGTGTCCTCAGTTCAGTTCAGCCGCTCAGTCGTGTCCGACTCATTGCGACCCCATGAACCGCACACGCCAGGCCTTCCTGTCCATCACCAATTCCCGGAGTCTACCCAAACTCATGTCCATTGAGTCGGTGATGCCATCCAACCATCTCATCCTCTGTCGTCCCCTTCTCCTCCCGCCCTCAATCTTTCCCAGCATCGGGGTCTTTTCAAATGAGTCAGCTCTTCACATTAGGGGACCAAAGTACTGGGGTTTCAGCTTCAGCATCAGTCAATGAACACCCAGGACTGATCTCCTTTAGGATGGACTGGTTGGATCTCCTAGCAGTCCAAGGAACTCTCAAGAGTCTTTTCCAACACTACAGTTCAAAAGCATCAATTCTTCAGTGCTCAGCTTTCTTTATAGTCCAACTCTCACATCCATACATGACTACTGGAAAAACCATAGCTAAGTTTTGTAATTATTAAAGACAAAGAGAGTAGTTTTTTCAGTAAATCTCTGACAGTCTGTGGGTGGGGCCCCGGTTGAGAGGAGCGAGAAGCTACTATGGGAGTCGCAGTTGATTGTCCATGGGGACAACTCTTACTGTCTTCATCGTTTGGGACAATCGTCAGGATCTCTGTCACTAGATGATCTCTTAGATGTCCACCTTCAACAGTGTGCAACTGTGTTACAGAATCCCTTAATTAGGTTCCATTTTATAAACCAACAGTGAAGATTAACAGTGTCTGAATTAAAGGAAAGGCACTGCACCTTCTGAGACAACTGTGGAAATGCAAAACAGAGCCAGACCCCTTAGAAGGTGTGAAAAGTGTCACGCATCTCTGGGAAATTCAAACACCGTGCCTTTTGTAGTAAGGAAAAAGGGTCCTCATAATCTAAATAATAAACTATGAGATTTCAGCTCATGTAAATGATGATAGCTGACAGAAGCACAGAGTTGTGCCAAGAGAATGCACTGGTCATAGCAAACATCGTCTTCTAACAGCACAAGAGAAGACTCTGCACATGGACATCCCCAGATGGTCAGTACTGAAATCAGATTGATTATATTCTTTGCAGCTGAAGATGGGGAAGATCAGCAAAAATAAGACTGGGAGCTGACTGTGGCTCAGATCATGAACTCCTTATTGCAAAATTCAGACTTAAATTGAAAAATTAGGGAAAACCACTAGACCGTTAAGATATGACTTAAATCAAATGCCTTATAATTATACAGTAGAAGTGACAAATAGATTCCAGGGATTAGATCTGATAGACAGAGTGCCTGAAGAACTATGGACAGAGGTTCATGACATGGTACAGGAAGCAGTAATCAAGACCATCCCCAAGAAAAAGAAATGCAAAAAGGCAACATGGTTGTCTGAGGAGGGCTCTCAAATAGCTGTGAAAAGAAGAGAAGCTAAAGGCAAAGGAGAAAAGGAAAGATATGCCCATTTGAATGCAGAGTTCCAAAGAATAGCAAGGAGATAAGAAAGCCTTCCTCAGTGATCAATGCAAAGAAAGAGGAAAATGATAGAATGGGAAAGACTAGTAATCTCTTCAAGAAAATTAGAGATACAAGGGAACATTTCATGCAAAGATGGGCACAATAAAGGACAGAAACAGTATGGACCTAACAGAAGCAGAAGATATTAAGAAAAAGTGGCAAGAATACACAGAAGAACTATACCAAAAAAAAAAAAAGATCTTAATGACCCAGATAACCACAATTGTGTGATCACTCACCTAGAGCCAGACATCCTAGAGTGTGAAGTCAAGTGGGCCATAGGAAACTTCACGAATCACTATGAACAAAGCTAGTGGAGGTGATGGATTTCCAGATGAGCTATTTCAAATCCTAAAAGATAATACTGTGAAAGTGCTACACTCAATATGCCAGCAAATTTGGAAAACTCAGCAGGGACCACAGGATAGGAAAAGGTTAGTTTTCATTCCAATCCCAAAGAAAGTCAGTGCCAACGAATGTTCAAACTACCACACAACTGCACTCATTTCACATGCCAGCAAAGTCATGCTCAAAATTTTCCAAGCAAGGCTTCAACAGAAGCCTTGAACTTCCAGATATACGTGAATCAAGAACTTCCAGATGTTTAAGCAGGACTTAAAAAAGGCAGAGGAACCAGGGATCAAATTGCCAGTGTCCAAACATCCAATGAATCATAGAAAAAGCAAAAGATTTCCAGAAAAACATCTACTTCTGCTTCATTGACTATGCCAAAGCCATTGACTGTGTGGATCACAACAAACTGTGGAAAATTCTTAAAGAAATGGGCCTACCAGACCACCTGACCTGCCTCCTGAGAAATCCAAATGCATGTCAAAAAGCAACAGTTAAAACCACACATAGAACAATGGACTGGTTCCAAATTGGGTAAGGAGCACGTCAAGGCTGTATACTGTTACCCTGCTTATTTAACTTATACGCAGAGCACATCATGAGAAATGCTGGGCTGGATGAAGCATAAGCTGGAATCAAGATTGCTGGGAGAAATATCAATAATCTCAGATATACAAATAACATCACCCTTATGGCAGAAACAAAAGAGGAACTAAAGAGCCTCTTGATGAAAGTGAAAGAGGAGAGTGAGAAAGCTGGCTTAAAACTCAAAATTCAAAAAATGAAGATCATGGCATCTGGTCCCATGAATCACTTCATGGCAAATAGATGGAGAAACAATGGAAATAGTGACACGGGCTCCAAAATTACTGCAGATGGTGACTGCAGCCATGAAATTAAAAGGCGCTTGCTCCTTGGAAGAAGAGCTATGACCAACCTAGACAGCATACTAAAAAGCAGAGATATTACTTTGCTGACAAAGATGCATCTAGTCAAAACTATGGTTTTTCCCATAGTCATATATGGATGTGTGAGTTGAACCATAAAGAAAGCTGAGCGCTGAAGAACTGATGCTAAGTTTTGTAATTATTAAAGACAAAGAGAGTAGTTTTTTCAGTAAATCTCTGACAGTCTGTGGGTGGGGCCCCGGTTGAGAGGAGCGAGAAGCTACTATGGGAGTCGCAGTTGATTGTCCATGGGGACAACTCTTACTGTCTTCATCGTTTGGGACAATCGTCAGGATCTCTGTCACTAGATGATCTCTTAGATGTCCACCTTCAACAGTGTGCAACTGTGTTACAGAATCCCTTAATTAGGTTCCATTTTATAAACCAACAGTGAAGATTAACAGTGTCTGAATTAAAGGAAAGGCACTGCACCTTCTGAGACAACTGTGGAAATGCAAAACAGAGCCAGACCCCTTAGAAGGTGTGAAAAGTGTCACGCATCTCTGGGAAATTCAAACACCGTGCCTTTTGTAGTAAGGAAAAAGGGTCCTCATAATCTAAATAATAAACTATGAGATTTCAGCTCATGTAAATGATGATAGCTGACAGAAGCACAGAGTTGTGCCAAGAGAATGCACTGGTCATAGCAAACATCGTCTTCTAACAGCACAAGAGAAGACTCTGCACATGGACATCCCCAGATGGTCAGTACTGAAATCAGATTGATTATATTCTTTGCAGCTGAAGATGGGGAAGATCAGCAAAAATAAGACTGGGAGCTGACTGTGGCTCAGATCATGAACTCCTTATTGCAAAATTCAGACTTAAATTGAAAAATTAGGGAAAACCACTAGACCGTTAAGATATGACTTAAATCAAATGCCTTATAATTATACAGTAGAAGTGACAAATAGATTCCAGGGATTAGATCTGATAGACAGAGTGCCTGAAGAACTATGGACAGAGGTTCATGACATGGTACAGGAAGCAGTAATCAAGACCATCCCCAAGAAAAAGAAATGCAAAAAGGCAACATGGTTGTCTGAGGAGGGCTCTCAAATAGCTGTGAAAAGAAGAGAAGCTAAAGGCAAAGGAGAAAAGGAAAGATATGCCCATTTGAATGCAGAGTTCCAAAGAATAGCAAGGAGATAAGAAAGCCTTCCTCAGTGATCAATGCAAAGAAAGAGGAAAATGATAGAATGGGAAAGACTAGTAATCTCTTCAAGAAAATTAGAGATACAAGGGAACATTTCATGCAAAGATGGGCACAATAAAGGACAGAAACAGTATGGACCTAACAGAAGCAGAAGATATTAAGAAAAAGTGGCAAGAATACACAGAAGAACTATACCAAAAAAAAAAAAAGATCTTAATGACCCAGATAACCACAATTGTGTGATCACTCACCTAGAGCCAGACATCCTAGAGTGTGAAGTCAAGTGGGCCATAGGAAACTTCACGAATCACTATGAACAAAGCTAGTGGAGGTGATGGATTTCCAGATGAGCTATTTCAAATCCTAAAAGATAATACTGTGAAAGTGCTACACTCAATATGCCAGCAAATTTGGAAAACTCAGCAGGGACCACAGGATAGGAAAAGGTTAGTTTTCATTCCAATCCCAAAGAAAGTCAGTGCCAACGAATGTTCAAACTACCACACAACTGCACTCATTTCACATGCCAGCAAAGTCATGCTCAAAATTTTCCAAGCAAGGCTTCAACAGAAGCCTTGAACTTCCAGATATACGTGAATCAAGAACTTCCAGATGTTTAAGCAGGACTTAAAAAAGGCAGAGGAACCAGGGATCAAATTGCCAGTGTCCAAACATCCAATGAATCATAGAAAAAGCAAAAGATTTCCAGAAAAACATCTACTTCTGCTTCATTGACTATGCCAAAGCCATTGACTGTGTGGATCACAACAAACTGTGGAAAATTCTTAAAGAAATGGGCCTACCAGACCACCTGACCTGCCTCCTGAGAAATCCAAATGCATGTCAAAAAGCAACAGTTAAAACCACACATAGAACAATGGACTGGTTCCAAATTGGGTAAGGAGCACGTCAAGGCTGTATACTGTTACCCTGCTTATTTAACTTATACGCAGAGCACATCATGAGAAATGCTGGGCTGGATGAAGCATAAGCTGGAATCAAGATTGCTGGGAGAAATATCAATAATCTCAGATATACAAATAACATCACCCTTATGGCAGAAACAAAAGAGGAACTAAAGAGCCTCTTGATGAAAGTGAAAGAGGAGAGTGAGAAAGCTGGCTTAAAACTCAAAATTCAAAAAATGAAGATCATGGCATCTGGTCCCATGAATCACTTCATGGCAAATAGATGGAGAAACAATGGAAATAGTGACACGGGCTCCAAAATTACTGCAGATGGTGACTGCAGCCATGAAATTAAAAGGCGCTTGCTCCTTGGAAGAAGAGCTATGACCAACCTAGACAGCATACTAAAAAGCAGAGATATTACTTTGCTGACAAAGATGCATCTAGTCAAAACTATGGTTTTTCCCATAGTCATATATGGATGTGTGAGTTGAACCATAAAGAAAGCTGAGCGCTGAAGAACTGATGCTTTTGAACTGTGGTGTTGGAGGAGATTCTCAAGAGTCCCTTGGACTTCAAAGAAATCAAACCAGTCTATCCTAAAGGAAATAAGGTCTGAGGCTGAAGCTAAAGCTCCTTGGCTGTGTGATGTAAAGAACTGACTAGCTGGAAAAGCCCCTGATGCTGGGAAAGATTTAAAGCAGAAGAAGGGGACAACAGACGATGAGATGGTTGGATGGCATCATCGACTCAATGCACATGAGTCTGAGCAGGCTCCAGGTGAACAGGGAAGCCTGGTGTGCTGCAGTCCATGGGGTTGCAAAGAGTTGGACACACTGAGTGACTGAACTAAACTGAACTGAATATGTTTTAGGTTATAAAGACTTCAGAGTATTAATATAACTTAACAGTTTTTTAAAACCCAGCTTATGGGCAAAAATTCAAGATTCTAGTTATCTGGACTTGTAGAAATATCACACAGAGAGTATTAAAGCTATCAGATATTTTTTCAAAACTAGATGGAAGTAAGCAACTATAAAATATAGTTTTAAAATTCAATCAAAATAAGTGTTGAATGTTGGCTAAGTATAGGACAATTTGCTAGATCTTTAATTGGAACAAGAGATAGTCCACGTTTTCCTGAAGAAGTGGACGAGGAGTAAGGAGGTACATAGAACAAGTACTCAAGTTGTCAGGCAGAGTAAGAGCATATCCCAAGCTTAAAGAACTTCAAGTTTGAAGGTCAGGATTTCATGAAAAAATGACAGGTAGATGGCTGGGAGGATGAGAAGGTTTCAGCAAGGCAGTAAGATGTAGGCAAGATGAGAAGAGCCATTCTGGCAGAGCCATCAGCCTGAATGTGCATATCCAGGTCTAAGACTAATGCTCACTTCTCAGGGAAGACTTCCTGACTCCATCTCTAGCGTACTTCCTCTTACATGTTCCCATAGTACCATGGTATCAGGTTTCCCAGGTGGGGCAGTAGTAAAGAATGCACCCGCAAGTGCAGGAAACACAGGAGACATGGGTTTGATTCCTGGTCAGGGAGAGTCCCTGGAGTAGAAAATGACAACCCACTGCAGTATTTTTGCCTGGAAAATTGCATGGACAGAGGAGCCTGGCAGGCTACAGTCCATGGGATCAAAAAGAGCTGGACACAGCTGAGCAACACATACACACAGTATTGTGTATCTTTTCTTCATAGAGTTATGGGAATTACATTTTTATATTTCTTTGTGAGTTGTTTCAGTCGTGTCTGCCTTCACCACTAGGCTGTAAACTCCATGATGGCAGGCTTTTGTCTGGTTTTGTTCACCATTACGTTCCCAGAGGCTTCTCTTGTAACAATTCTTGGGTCAGGAAGATCTCCTGGAGAAGAAAATGACAACCCACGCCAGTGTTCTTACCTGGAGAATCCCAAGGACAGAGGAGCCTGGCAGGCTATAGTCCATGGGGTTGCAAGAGTCGGATATGACTTAGCAACCAAACCACCATCACATTATCAGAGTTTAGCTAGTACCTGGAAGGAAGTAGACACTCAATTAAATTGGTTGAATGAATGGACTATAAATAGTCCAGTTGGATGTGCTCCTAGTTACCTTCATAAATATCATTTTTGTACCTATTAGCATGCATTTGACTGCAAGGAACAGGAAATCAACAATGGCTTAATCAAATTCTCATTTATTTTTCTCCCACTCTAAAAGACTGGAGGTTAACTATTTGAAAGTTGGTTTAGTGGCTCAATGATATCATCAAGGACCCAATCTCTTTCATTTCCCACTCTATTATTCTTTGGGCTTTTAAAAGATTTTTTTGTTTGACCTAATTGTAATTGGCTTAAGTCAGTTCCATATATCCCTTGACCATTCTCTTTTGCTAGACATTCAATTTCCCAATCTCTCTTGCAGTTAGGGTTAGCTAAAGTGATTCAATTCTTGCTAATAGAATAAAAATAAATCTGCAGAGATTTTACAAAAGATATTTTACTTCCTGATAAAAGAAACAAATGGAAGGGAGGAGCTTTCCAGTGTCACCCTTCCCCCACTTTGTCTTTGACTGTGGTCATGGCCCCTGGAACTGTGGCAGCCTTTTTGTGACCATGAGTCCTTTCTCCTATGCTGAACTGAAATATTCCTCCTTTCAAAGTCCACTGTTAAATCATTTTGAAGTTCAAGCCTATGGTTGTAATACAGCATATGTCTTAGCTTTCCTTTCACTTAAAGACAGAATGTATCTTCCAAGTCTCTTTCTCAAGTGAACTACACCCACTTTCTTCACCTTTCATCTCCTTTTTATTCACCTGCTTCTCAGACCACATAACCTTCTAGACCTTCTATTATTGTAGTTATTTTTTTTCCTTTAGAAAACTTCCAGTTTGAGTATCTGTTAGAGTATATTGAAACTATTTTCTTTATTTTTCTGGGCCTGTTGTTTTATTAATACAGCCCAGGACTGCCTTAGTTTTTTCAGTAGTTACATCACACCAATGATTCATATTGATTCATTTTTTAAATGTAGTTTTTCCTGTTATTTTTCAGCATGAATTTTATACTTGTTTTCCCCATTCTGTGCTTTCCAGCTGAGTTCTTTTTATTTTTTTAACCCAAGTGCAAGCCTTTCCATTTTTTTCCCACTGAATATTGTGATGGTTTTGGCCTATCTTTTCATTCTGTTGAAATCTTGCTCTTTTTGCTCTTGTCCCAGTGTGGGGTAGTTTCCAAATTCAGTAAGCGTAGTTTCTATCTTAATGCAGATCACTAATTTGAAAAAATCATAATTATTCACATTCTAGAGCCCTACGCATAATAGGAAAGTCTTTCCTTATTGATATTAACATTTTGTTAATTGCTTAGGCAGTCAGAGGCATTGATGCTTAGGTCACATGTTTTCATCATGTCTAAAAGCATTTCCAGACAGACTTTTGTCACCTACCTTTCAGAAACCCAGATATACTATAGCATATACTCCCGCCTGCCAGGAAGATAACCTGATCTGAAGATCCTGAGATGAGCTGGGTTTGACTTTAGAGCATCCCAGTTGACACAAACTCTGTGAAACATTTGTTAAATGCCTAAAGATTCCACTTCACTTAATCTTCAGCATATTCATGTAAAATAAGTACTGCTCTGCCTGTTTACAGGTAAAGTCTTTGAGGCAACTGGACAATGAATTGTATGGTGGCCACGCTGTACTGAGTGCTCACTGTGTACAGGTGTCATTTGATGTTAAAAACAAAACAAAATGCTGAGCTATGTAGTATCATCTGCTTTTGCACATGAAGAAACAGCTTCAAAGAGGGACATGCTTACTGTGGAAATGTTCAAAGAAAAGGGTCCCAGAAAGTCCTGAGCATGCCACTTGAGCAACCTGAGACTCAGAACCTTTATAGGTTTTAGCCAGTTGGCAGGTTGTGGGTCTCTGGGGCTCCCTCAGATGTTGCATCTACTGGCCTCCCCAGCCAAGTTTGCTTCTGGCAAGAGCATCAGTTTTCCAGTTTACCTGGGAGCCTCCTGGCTTTGCTCTAAAATGCCTGTCTGTTGAAAACCAAGGCTTCATTTGCCAGGTGGGGCTGGGTTGGCTAGAAATGACCTGCCACCTTAGTGTGTAATTTAGAAAATGCACCTGCCCCACAGCATCAGAATCAAAGAGCAGGGCAAAATCCCACGAGCCACATCATTCTGCCATCTCGCTTCCCTGGCTCATTGTAGGGTGGGAGCTCTGCCAGGGAACTGCCATAAAGTGCTGGAAAAGGATGATGGAAAGCATGGCCGAAAATGAGGTCTTTTTCCCCTGTTCTCTCTGCTTTGCTGTTTTCTCAGCTTCTTATTTTTCCTTTGATCTTCTAGGTTTCCTCTCTCTTTTAATTCAGTTTAACTCAATTATTGAATGTATATTATGAGCGGGGTGCTTTATGGCCTGCTGAACACAAAAGATGAAAAAGACAAAACCTCTGCCTTTATGAGCTCACGTTATAAAGATTACGTATAATCCTGGAGAGGCATACAAAAGAGCTTTTTTCCCTCTGAAAGTATTTAGTAAAAACAAAATTGTTCATAACTGCAAGAGAGCTGGGCAGTGAGGAGTCATTAAAAGATCTGGGCCAGGAGAGTGGCCATGGTCCGATTAGATGACTCACTCATTTGGTGACGAGTCGAGAGCAGAGGGAAAGACAATACAATTAACTACAGTTCTCTGCTCACAGTCCCCCTGGCCTCCTGGGTTGGCTCTGCCCAAGCCGGAGTCCTGCACTGGACGGGCCATTGCTGATTTAGAGGGAAGCTCCCCTGCCCTCTATGACTTGCAGTGACCCAAGGAGGGATAGGTAGGCAGAGGCCGTTTGCCCTACCAAAGAAGTTCCCATGACTGCTACATGGCAGAGCTACAGGAGATATCATTCCCATCAGAGCTCATATGAGTGGAGCACTCCAAAATAGTGTAGGCACAGCCCACAGCACCAAACACTGTCCTGGACAGGCCAGGAGCACCGCATAGAGCCTATGGCTTCTACGCAGCGTTTCCTCCCTCCTTCCCTCTCGTCTCGCCCCCTCCCTCTCCTCCCACTGCCTCTCTCCTGGTTCCAGGAGGCCTCCGTGCTTACAAGCAGAGAGCAGATGGGCACACATCACGTGCTTGTGATGTGCTGTTTCAAGACATTCACACACCTCCCTTGTCTTTTCACTGATAGCCCTTTAACACGTTCTGCCTTTAGAGATGAGTCTTTACACATAAATACTTCTGGTAGAGGCAATGAATTGCCTGGAATCTATACCAGGGAATAAATAAACAACTGATAACAGATTTTGCTATGGAAGCAGCAGTGGGAAAACATTGCAGAGTCTGAAGGACACATTACTAGGCAATCCCAGAGAGGAGAATGTGGAGAAAGGCAAGGCCTGATCCGTGCTCTACCACCTAGGCTATAAATGAGGTGTAGGGATTCATCCTTGATAATTAGGGGTGCATAGACGTTGGTTCAGTAGACTGGAAGAGGGCACTTCAGGTAGAAACCTGGAGTTTTCTCCAGCTTTTTTCTTTTCTTTTCTTTTTCATTTTTTAAGTAAAAACAAAATGATAAAGCTGTGGAGAGTTATTGAGAAGTGCAAGCAAAGCCGGAGCATGGGGTTACAGTGGACCGAAGAGAAGGGGAACAACACTAGTGAGGAGGCAGGGCCGCGTCACGTCACACCTGTGCACTGTGCTGCGAGCTTGGATTTGGAACCAAAGGCTCTGGAGAGACTCCAGTATTGCTGTAAGCAAGGGAGTGAAATGATTAAATTTGAGTTCTGGTAGATGGTCCTGGCAGTAGAATGGATTGGAGGCTCAGACTGAAGTGGGTAGACCTGTTTGGAAGTATGAGATGGAAAGGTGCTGATAAAGGCAATGGCATAGAGAAAAAGGGGTGGGTAGGAGATACAGTGGAGAAGGCAATGGCACCCCACTCCAGTACTCTTGCCTGGAAAATCCATGGACGGAGGAGCCTGGTGGGCTGCAGTCCATGGGGTTTCGAAGAGTCATCGACTTCACTTTCACTTTTTACTTTCATGCATTGGAGAAGGAAATGGCAACCCACTCCAGTGTTCTTGCCTGGAGGATCCCAGGGAGGGGGGAGCCTGGTGGGCTGCCGTCTATGGGGTCGCACAGAGTCGGACACAACTGAAGTGACTTAGCAGCAGCAGCAGCAGCACCAGGAGATACAGAATGAGGTAAAAGTAATAGGAGTCAGTAAACCTCTAGATATGGGGGAGAGAGTAAGGCGAAAGTATTCTTGATTAAGAATTCCTGGTTGTAAGTAACAAGATAACTTTACCCAGATTAATCAAAGAAAAGAGGTGAGGGAGAAGGTTTTATTGTAAGGATATAGGATTGTCTCACAGAACCTGAAGGCCCCAGTGTTTCTTGGGTCATTAAGGACTTTTCCATACAACAGACAGAAGGTGTCCAGGCCATAGTTATTTGAAGAGAGGGTGAGGCTTTCTCCTTCTCAAGGTCAATTCCAAATGCCCAGGACTCTGATGCAACATGGTCGGGTGCCCATCCTGAACTGATATCCTAAGGTGTATATGGAGGGTGTCAGGCCACTGCGTAGAAATGGGAAAAAGGACAAGTTCCAGGGAAGGGCTAACAGACCAGACAGATTGACAAGTATCCACTATATTCTAGCTCATGGCTGGCTGGCTCTGTCTTCCCTCTGCTTCCAAAATGTACTTACTTAACATAAATCAATCTTCTTAGAGAAAAGCAAAAATGTCTCCCCAGAAAGAGACAACCCAAATTACTATCTAGGAATGACAGTTTTTCCGTATGTCCAGGAGGGTATCTGTCTAGGTGATATCCTCCCCAGAGTGGCTTGAATCTGGTCCAGATGTGACTTCTCACCACCCTATAGGCACCAGATTCAGCGATACATTTAACCTGCCTCATGTAAATAGATCTCAGCTTAGTGTAGACATTTCACTTGGTAGTATAGCCACTGAATTATGGGATACATACATTTGTTCTTCAGGACACTCTCTCCTGTTCACTGGGGTGCATGAATGTCATTTAATTTTAGCCTTATCAGGCAGCCTGGAGCCGTGGGGGAGCCTGGGCTTCAGGTTAGACAGATGGTCTATGGAACCCTGGATTTCCCACACTTACTATGGAGTCTGGGAAAGTCGCTTCGCCTCCATGGATCTTCTGTCTCTTCCTTCTCACCTGGGAGTCATGTAAACATCCCCCTCTGATTACTAGGTCCTCACCACGTGTTCCTGTTTTTGACTCTGGTGGGAATGAACTCCAACTCCAATTCCAAGGCTAAAAATCATGAGGTATACAAAGGTCACACAAGACTTATTGAAAGAGTGAGTCTTAGATTTGGCATCAAGAGGAAACCCAGACACTGATACAAAGGTGCAGGTTTACCTGTAAGCAAGAGAAATGATTCTAGTCTGAGCTTTGTGGTGGCTTTAGGGCCAGAGACTTGGGCTCCAGTCTTAATCCTGCCACCTTTCTGATAGGTGGTTTTGGGCAAGTTTTCTCTTCTGAGCCTTAGTTTTCTAACCATACTACATTGTTGTGGAGATTAGAGATGTATAAGAATGCCTCACATAGCTTGCCACTTTCACAAATATTTGTTGAGTGAATGATAAAATAATGACTTTATTAAATAGAGATATTATCCTGTTTCTTTTTTATTATGCATCAATTGATATAAATTTATCAGTTCAAATGCATGCACTTAAAAACTTAACTTTAGTACATGATCGTGGTGTTGTTTCGTGGCTAAGTCATGTCCAACTCGTTTTAACCTCATGGACTACAGCCTGCTAAGCTCAACTGTCCATGGGATTTCCCAGGCAAAAATACTAGAGTGGTTTGCCATTTCCTTCCCCATTATCCTGTTTCTGACTCACTATGTGAACTTAGTAGAAACTCTCTGTGCCTCAGTTTACTTATCTAAAAACAGCAACTATCATTTTCTGTTCTTTGTCCCTTCCATGTGGTGACTGTGACTTACATACACAGGTTTTTCCCTTTGGGGGATTTGCTTGTTGCAGGGACTAAACTTGAACAAGATAACTTTCTAAAGCTTAAGCAGTTCTTGAGGTATTTGGAGCCGGCTGCCAGCCACTTGCTTTTCCTGGCAGGATAGCCCAGGCACATCCAGCGGGTGCAGCTGCCCAGGGAGATAGTACTTCCAATGGGGGAAGAGGGGTGGGGTAGAGATGGGTAAGGCAGGTGCTTGTCTTGGAGGACATCCAGCATTGCCCAGAGCAAGATGGCAAGCAGAGCAAGGCTGCCACAAGCATGCCTGGCTGGACACTGAGTCCTGAGTGAAAACCAAGGGCCACCTCACTCCACATAGGAGGAAACCCTGCTATGCACTCTGAAAGCCAACACTCTCATCCAAAGAGAAAGACACCCGAAACAGCAGCAACATGACCGAGAGAGGGTGGTGCCACCCAGAGTTCCAGTTTCTGCTTTCTCCAGCTTTTTCCCCCTTCCTCTAAAATTTCTTTGTTTCTTTCAAAAAATCCAATCCAAGTTCATTCCAGTTAATCACTGGATCTTCCCTCATGCCCCCATATTCTCAGCCTTCCTTCAGCTCACTGATATTGCTCCATTTCCCTCTTTTCCCTCCTTCTTCCCTTCTTGCAAGGAAAAAACATTCAGAGATCTGTCATCTGAAAATGATAACTGTGGTTCCTGAAAAACCACATGCTGTTGAAGTTTTCCATTCCTTCACAGAAGATTTTCAGTGTCTTCCCTTCACTGCTCATAGACCTAGAATGGTATGTCCAATAACATACTGCTTTTGTATAACTCCAGGAGGACTGACCATACAATGGAAATGGTGTCCTGTAGAGTTAAGAATGGTTTTAGCACCTAATATGGCCAGGTGCAAGTATCTCATTTCATCACCACAACAGTCCTGCAGTGGAGGTGTTTTTAACCCACAGGCTGCAGGTGAGGAAAACGAAGCAGAGAGATTGACTAACATGCCCAAGAACAAAAATACACAATTTATTAACGGTAAGCTAGTTTTTATTTCTGGAGAAAGCAATGGCAACCCATTCCAGTACTCTTGCTTGGAAAATCCCATGGACGGAGAAGCCTGGTAGGCTGCTGTCCATGGGGTCGCACAGAGTCGGACATGACTGAAGCGACTTAGCAGTAGCAGCAGCAGCTTTGATTTCAGGTTCAGGTCTATCTAACTCCAAGCTCATGCTGTTAACAACACCCCATCCTACAGTTAACTTTTGAAACCCAACTTTGTCTCCTCACCCACATGCCATCTCTCCCCCTGGAATTCCATACTTAAGGTTCTCCAGTCACCTTGGGGCAAAGAGGCATGTCTACGGAAAAAGAGCCGACTATAGAAGCGGGACAGTGAGATGTCCCATCTAGGAGACCCAACATCTGGTCGCAGTACTGCCGCTCCAGCTGTATGTGTGAAACTCGGGAATCCTGGGTTTCAGTCTTGTCTATTTTTCAAGAGAATTGATTGGAAATCAAGAGTGATTTCCAAGGTGGTCCCTTTCAGCCTTACCATTCTTAAGTCTTCAGTCCAAGCAGTTGATTTATTGACACTTCTTTACTGTGTTGTAACACAGTTGGCTTGAATGTAGCTACCCACACAAAAAAATTGTTTTATATGTTTCTCTAAGGCCGTTAGTCACTCTAGATAGTGTTGAATGTTTAAGTTATGAGAAAGGTAGATACATAGATATCCCGTGTTTTTCATGGCACTTTGCTTAACACTTGTGTCTCCTGGGTTTCCTCAGTTTGAAGCTTGGTGACTGCATGACCATTGTGTGATCATACCCAGTCTACCCTTGAGGACAGGTAGGAGAGGAGGGGGAAGCATCAGGGCTGCCCCGGGTGTGCTGCCAGGAATTTGACTGGGCTCGTCAGGAGTGATGGATGACTCTCTGTAGAGCGTGTGTCCTGGCCCAGGAAGCAGGAGAAGTGGTCTGGTTCCAGCTGGGCTCACTCTGGGGTGGGGACACATTAAGCAGTGAGTGCCACTGGCGAAGCTCATTAACAATTCCCACGAAATAAAAGCAGAACCCAGGTAATAAAGTCTAACTTTTTTTTTCTTTTCTTTTGTGCTTAGTCTGGTTTACTTGGTCATAGGGTACCACGTGTGGAGTCCTTGCAGCCGGCACTTCATACCGGAGCTCCTAGTGGGAAGCGGCTGCACCTTACACTTCAGCTCAGGGGTGATGTGCATAAACACTGCACAACAGCTCAATTCAAGGTGGTGATGGCAGGACATGTGCAGAGACACTGCGCCCGGAGCAATGCAGTCTGGAGCTATGACCAGCAAGAATTTCACCCCCCTCCCCTCCCCACTGATAAGAACCCTATGAAGCAGCTCCACCAAAGGACTTTCGGAAAGAACATGTACTTTAAAGCATGTGCCCCCTCCTCTCCATTCTTTGGTCAGAGACTAAAGCTTTCCTCTGCTCCTGAGCTTCACTCGGCCTCTTTCCATTGGCTCAAAGGACACCTGGCACAAGGCCCTTGTTGGAAACAGACACAAGAGGGGCAGCAACAAAATTTCAGCAGCCACAGAGGCATGGCCCATGGCCTGTTTGCCTGCCTTTACCCACTAGCCTCCAGTGAGCGGACAGTGGAGCCTTTCAGGTTTCGCATGAGGATGACTGATTCAAGTCTTTGAGTTACTTCTGACAGGGGATTCAGAGCAAGTCTGTCCAGCAACCTGAACCTGGGTGTAGTGTGCACACTGCCGTAGCTCCAGAGTCCACTGGGCTGGCATCATCAGGGATTAGAGACGAATTCACACGTCTGCCCACTGCCTCTGGCTAGCCTTCCCCACAGTGCTGGACGCCCCAAGGACAGTGGGGACCTGTGGTGAGAGAGAGCCAAGGCAGTCTTGTCCACTGTCTTGCTGGTAGTGCTGTCCTCTTGACCCCTGGACAAGGCAGGAGCAACCACACCAGAGCCTTTTCCCTCCTCACTGGCCTCCAGGAGGCAGTGGTAGCATTCTTTATAGTCACTTTCAAAATTGGTGAATTTTTATTTAGCCACTTTAATATTGAAGATGAAATAAAAAAGCAACATTTTATCATATCATGCTTTAGTATTTCAAGAAAGGTTTAAAAAGCAATTGAAATGCAAAAAAAAAAAAATTGTGCAGCATGTGGAGAAAACACTCTAACTGATTTAATGTGTCAAAAGTGGTTTTTGTAGCTTCATGCTGGAGATTTCTCGCTGGATGATGTTCCATGGTTGAGTAGACAGTTGAAGTTGATAGTGATCAAATAAAGACATTAATTGAGAATAATCAATATTATACCATGTGGGAGATACCTGACATACTCAAAATATCCAGATTATTTACACCAACTTAGCTGTGTTCATCACTTTGATGTTTGGGTTCCACACAAGTTAAGTGAAAAAAGCCTTCTTGATTATATTTCCATATGTGGCTCTACTTAAACATAACAAAAATGTTCCACTTTTAAAACAAATTATAATGAGTGATGGAAAGTGGATACTGTATGATAATGCAGAATGTAAGAGATTGTGGGGCAAGTGAAATGAACCACCACCAACCACACCAAAGGCCAGTCTTCATCCAAAGAAGATGATATTGCATATATGGTGGGATTGGAAGGGAGTCCTCTATTATGAGCTCCTTCTGGAAAACCAAACAACTAATTCCAAAAAGTACCTCTCTCAGTCGAACTAACTGAAAGCAGCACTCGCTGAAAAGCATTCAGAATTAGTCAACAGAAAACACATAATCTTCCATCAGGATAATGCAAGATCACATGTTTCTTTGATGACCAGGCAAAAACTGTTACAGCTTGGCTGGGAAGTTCTGATTCATCCACTGTATTCGCAAGACATTGCACTTTCAGATGCCCATTTATTTTGGTCTTTATGAAATTTCCTTAAGGGAAAAATTTCAATTCCCTGAAAGACTATAAACAGCAGCTGGGACAATTCTTTACTCAAAAAGAGGAAAAAGTTTTGGAAAGATGCAATTATGAAGTTACCTGAAAAATGGCAGAAGGTAGTGAAACAAAACAATAAATACATTGGTCAATAAAGTTATTGGTGAAAATGAAAAAAAATGTGACTTTTATTTTTACTTTAAAAAGCTGAAGGAACTTTTTGGCCAATCCAATATAAGTGGTTAGTTAAGGTGGCATGAAAAATATAATCAGTTGGATAGTTGGAACCTTCCCTATCTGTACAGTGAACATCCTCAACACCAGACCTCCCAGAAAGCCCCGGATATAAGGTCCATTCAGAGCAGAGGGACATATCTCCTGGGGAAGACTGACAGATTGATTTCACTGTCATGAAGAGTATGGGCAACTTCAGGAATCTTTTAGTGCTAGTAGACATGTTTTCTGGGTGGATAGAAGCATTACTAAAAGAATAATCTCTAGGCAGGCTTCTAGGATCCCTACGAAGCAATAATCGTCCAGCATTTGTGTCTCAAATAACAAAGGGGATAACAAATGCCCAGGGCATAAAAAGGGACCTTACACTCAGTTTGGAGATCTCAATTGTCAGGGAAAGTAGAGAGATCCAATCAGACCTCAGAAATGGCCCTTAACAAAGCTATGTCAGGAGACTCAGGAAATTATTAAATTGCTTCCAATTGCCCTGCTCCACATGCAGTTAGCCCCAAGGGATAAGTTCAAGTTAAGTTCATTTGAACTCTTATATGTAGACCCAGGCCTGAAGAAGGGGAAACTTAGCTCTCTTGAAATGGAACAACTCCTGTGTGCCCTCCAGGTAGGAGAAACCACGAAAGTCCTCACAGACTATGGTGCCAGGTGATGCCTGCACCCCTGGCCTGGCCCTCCACTGCTTCTGGTCAGGAGACTGGGTGTATCTGAAAAGCAGGAAAAGAGCAGCTCGCAAGATCAATTCAGTCCCAAAGGGAACGAACCCCACTTGGTAATCCTAAGCAAGAAGTTTCAATCTTCTGCCCTGAAGTTTCAGGGGTCAGTCCATGGGGCCATCACATGGCAGTGAAGTGGTCCAGGAGCCCCACAACCTCTGGGGGAAAAACCTGGAGCAAGAGACCCTCTGGATTACTCATGTGAACTTCTCTCTGACCTTAAGCTTCTTTTCTGAAAAACTACAAAGTGTGACCAGGGATACTCAGGCCACAACAGTGAGCCTCCACCTCAGGGCACACTTTTGCCTAGATACCTGCATTATTAGGGAAAAATTGACGTGTGACCGTTTCTCTCTTGCTAACATGTGTCCCATGCATCCTGAATCGTCTGCTGTCTCCAAAAGGTTAGAGAAGCGGCGGTGGCTCAGGGAGAGGAACAGTCAGGGCTGGGACCTGGTGACAAGCAAACACCACTGGAGGCAGCTGAGGAGGAGCTCCGCTCCGCAGCCGGGTTACGGCAGCACGCACTCAGGAGGAAGCCGCTGCAGGGGACAGACCCGTGCCCCTCAAGAATGAGGTGCAGCACAAAAGACAGCAGGGGTTTGTCACCGGCAAAGGCTACGAACAATCCCCAGAAAACAAAAACAGAACCTGGGTAAGAAGGCCTAACCCATTTTTTCTCTTCTCTTGTGCTTAGTCTATTTTTACAGCTCATAGAGGTCTGGCCACAGGAGAGGCCTTGCACCCAGCACTGCAGACGGGTGCTCCTAGTGCCTAATGACTGCTCCTGGCCCAGGAGCGCTGGGGCCCTGTGCAGGGATAATGCACCTGGCACTGCCCTCTGGACGGGGAGCAGCATGCCAGCACCCGCCTTCCGTCCTGGGAGAACTCCACCAGCAGCCCCAGCAGACCTGTCAGAAAGTGTGGACTCTACAGTGCGAGCTCACAACTCTCCATTCTCTGATCAAGAGTGAAGCTTTCCTTTAATAATGCACCTGGCACTGCCCTCTGGACGGGGAGCAGCATGCCAGCACCCGCCTTCCGTCCTGGGAGAACTCCACCAGCAGCCCCAGCAGACCTGTCAGAAAGTGTGGACTCTACAGTGCGAGCTCACAACTCTCCATTCTCTGATCAGAGAGTGAAGCTTTCCTTTGCTTCTCAACTGAATTAGGTCTTGTTCTGTTGGCCTGAATGACACGGGGCACAAGGACCCTTGTTGAACTCCCAGCTTGAGAGGTCAGTAACAATAGCAGCATTCCTGACAGAGCTGATTCTTCATGGCTTGATGCCTACTGTCACTAATTTTCAAGGCATTGCTAGGAGACATGTATAGTTGTCTCCTCTTTATGTATGAGAAACAGAAACTCAGAAAGTGTAAGTAATACAACCAAAGTCACGGACGATGGATTGGAAATTGGGCTTATTTACTGAAGACCAGTGCTACATTCCTCGTTTGTGGACTGAAGCATTGAACCACTGCTTCCTGGCATGCGACATGCATACCGTTGGGGGGCACTTGAAAGTATTTTAGGTAGTGCCCAGTTAGTCACTTCAGACTAGGGTTCCTACTACCTAATGACTGCTCCCGGCACAGGAACTCTGGGACCCTATGCAGAGATAATGTACATGGCATTGCCCTCTTGACGGTGAGCAACATGCTGCACCCACCTTCTGGTGATACAGAACATTACACACATAAAACTGGCTATTTCTTAAATATTGCTTAGTGTTAAGTGTTAATCGCTCAGCCCTGTCTGACTCTTTGCTACCCCATGGACTGTAGCCCACCAGGACCCTCTCTCCATGGGCATTCTCCAGGCAAGAATACTGGAATTGGTTGCCATGCCCTCCTCCAGGGAATCTTCCCAACCCAGGGAATGAACCAGGGTCTCCTGAATTGCAGGTAGATTCTTTACCAACTGAGCCACCAGAGAAGCCCAATATTGCTTAGGAAGAAGCTACATTTAAAAATTAGTTGATTTAAGAGATCAAATTGCCAACATCTGCTGGATCATGGAAAAAGCAAGAGAGTGCCAGAAAAACATCTATTTATGCTTTATTGACTATGCCAAAGCCTTTAACTGTGTGGATCACCACAAACTGTGGAAAATTCTGAAAGAGATGGGAATATCAGACAACCTGACTTGCCTCTTGAGAAATCTGCATGCAGGTCAGGAAGCAACAGTTAGAACTGGACATGGAACAACAGACTGGTTTCAAATAGGAAGAGGAGTAAGTCAAGGTTGTATATTGTCACCCTGCTTATTTAACTTATATGCAGAGTACATCATGAGAAACACTGGACTGGGAGAAACACTGGACTGGAAGAAACACAAGCTGGAATCAAGATTGCCGGGAGAAATATCAGTAACCTCAGATACGCAGATAACACCGTCCTTACAGCAGAAAGTGAAGAGGAACAAAAAAGCTTCTTGATGAAAGTGAAAGAGGAAAGCAAAAAAGTTTCCTTAAAGCTCAACATTCAGAAAACAAAGATCATGGCATCTGGTCCCATCACTTCATGGGAAATAGATGGAGAAACAGTGTCAGACTTTATTTTGCTGGGCTCCAAAATCACTGCAGATGGTGACTGCAGACATGAAATTAAAAGATGCTTATTCCTTGGAAGAAAAGTTATGACCAACCTAGATTCAAAAGCAGAGACATTACTTTGTCGACTAAGGTCTGTCTAGTCAAGGCTACGGTTTTTCCAGTGGTCATGTATGGATGTGAGAGTTGGACTGTGAAGAAGGCTGAGCACCCAAGAATTGATGCTTTTGAACTGTGGTGTTGATCAAGGCTGTATATTGTCACCCTGCTTATTTAACTTCTATGCAGAGTACATCATGAGAAACGCTGGACTGGAAGAAACACAAGCTGGAATCAAGATTGCCGGGAGAAATATCAGTAACCTCAGATACGCAGATAACACCGTCCTTACAGCAGAAAGTGAAGAGGAACAAAAAAGCTTCTTGATGAAAGTGAAAGAGGAAAGCAAAAAAGTTTCCTTAAAGCTCAACATTCAGAAAACAAAGATCATGGCATCTGGTCCCATCACTTCATGGGAAATAGATGGAGAAACAGTGTCAGACTTTATTTTGCTGGGCTCCAAAATCACTGCAGATGGTGACTGCAGACATGAAATTAAAAGATGCTTATTCCTTGGAAGAAAAGTTATGACCAACCTAGATTCAAAAGCAGAGACATTACTTTGTCGACTAAGGTCTGTCTAGTCAAGGCTACGGTTTTTCCAGTGGTCATGTATGGATGTGAGAGTTGGACTGTGAAGAAGGCTGAGCACCCAAGAATTGATGCTTTTGAACTGTGGTGTTGGAGAAGACTCTTGAGAGTCCCTTGGACTGCAAGGCGATCTAACCTGTTCATTCTGAAGGAGATCAGCCCTGGGATTTCTTTGGAAGGAATGATGCTGAAGCTGAAACTCCAGTACTTTGGCCAGCTCATGAGAAGAGTTGACTCACTGGAAAAGACTGTGACGCTGAGAGGGATTAGGGGCAGGAGGAGAGGGGGATGACCAAGGATGAGATGGCCGGATGGCATCACGGACTCGATGAACGTGAGTCTGAGTGAACTCTGGGAGATGGTGATGGACAGGGAGGCCTGGCGTGCTGCGATTCATGGGGTGGCAAAGAGTTGGACATGACTGACTGAGTGACTAACTGAACTGAACTGAAGGCCCAAAGGTCAGTTGAGGTGACGTGGCAAAAATTGTGAAGTTGGGAACTTTACAAATGCCTGAGGTTTGGGAACTGATGAATCAGATAATATGCTGCCCGGTTCCATAAGGACAGAGCAGAACCATGGCCTCCCTGAGCCTTTGAAACTGTGCCCCCAATGCCTGGGCCTTTGGAGCCCTCTGAATGGAGAGAAACAAATTGTGTATACAGAAGGCTTAATAGGCCAAGTCTCAATTTATCCCACTTCTAATGTCTACGCCACCTCCACAATCCTGTCTCCTATACATCCAAGACCTCATTGTCATAAATCTCAACATACTCCTTGAGTGAGACACTTAAGGTGTAAGTTGCAAAGTGATTGGCTGCAAATGTACTAATTAGATCAGCACAGTGATTATTTTTTATTTCTGAATTTGAATGTCTTTAGGGAGGACCTACTTAGTTTTAGTACATTTCACTTCACATAACATTAACCTTAACTCCAGGTCACTGAGGCATATGAGGCTATGACCATTGGTTTAAAGTCTTATCTTTCCCAAGGTCAAAATCCTTAAAGTCCCAAAGGACTAGTTATTCAATGGTGGGATTTCAGAGCATAGCCTTCCCAAGGAGCTGTCAACTGTGTGTTTGTAATACACTGTGAGTCTCTAATGCCTGTGGAGTTTCTGCACCATCCTTGCAGGAGGGGAAGTCAGGACAGGAGCCAGAGCCAGCGGATGGCAATCATCACAGCTCTTTATGGCTCTTTGGTCCCTCAGTGGCCTCTGCGATTTTTCAGACTAGGAGTAGAGTGACACCTGGTGTCGTGTGTCATTCTTCACACCCAGCAGTTCCCAGCGTAAGTCTCCGTTCCCGAACCATTTTTCTTCCTTCCCTTTATTTCCCTGTTTGGGTGCAGACAGCCTGTGATCAGGCTGAAAACAGTCATCACCAATACTTTCTTTTCTCTCTCCTCTACCCCTCACCCTACCCACTGCCAGTGTCTTGCAATTTGACCTCCATTGATTTTACATGTCTCGCGCCTTCTTGCCATTGCCTCTTTTTGGCTCATAAATCCATCTCTCTCAGTGTAATAACTTTGTCAGAGTTCTCAACTACATCTCACTGCCTGGTTAACATTTTAAAGTACAGTTTCATCGGATCACTCCCCTGCACCGTTAGTTTCCCACAGCCTGCAGAATAAAGCTTAATACTTCAGACTGTTCATGACTTGGCCCCTGGCTACCCTTCTGTCATTTTCTGCTATTCCTATGTTCTTCAGTAATGTTCCAGACTTTCTGCAGCTCATATCACTGCTTCCCCCTCACTCTTTCAAGAGGGCTGATTATAAACAGAAGTAGAGAGATAGAGCAGAAGTCAAAAAAAGATGATCAGAGAAGGAGTTTTCTTCTGATGAACAGCAATGACTTGAACATGATTTAAGCCAGAGATTAAAGAACTCATTGTGGAGGCGGTAAAAGATATATACTGGCACTTTCTGAAAACCACCTGTGGACCAGATACTTGACTCTGTTTTACAGGAAATAGTTAATTTCAATCCTCTCAGCAACATTACAAAGTAGGTACTATTGCTGCTCCCATTGTACAGATAGGGACACTGAGGTCCAGAGAAGACATGTACTCATGTAAGAGCCAGAAGGAAGTAGAGCTGAGATTTGAACCCAGGCTGTTCAACTCCAAGTGTACTCTCTTACTTCATATAAGAGAAAAGGGATAACAGCAGAGTCCCTTAAGAGGTGGAAGGAGAAATAATTCTAAGCTTGGAGTCAGGTGGTCATCCATCAGCCTTACACAGAAAAGGAGCACCTCTTTCCTGAGCTAGGAGAAATGAGGATGGTGGAGTTAGATTGAGGAAAAGAAGTTGGAAATATTCTTGCCAACAGTTCCCTGTTGAGAACTGGGGAGAGGGTTGGTGTAAGGAGCTTGAGGAGAGTAAGGAGAATCTAAAATAGTTCTGTTGGCGAATGAAAGAGGAACTGTGAGGACCTGGAGTCAACCTTGCTTCAGTGATTTATGAGGCCTCAGCCACACCGTGTGTGTGCATTCTCTTGTCTATACCAATTCTAGGTACCACTCAAACACTGTCTCCTTCACTAAACTTTCCCTGATCCTTCTAGCAAGATGTGAACTTTCCCACATTAATTTATCTCTTCTGTATGGTCCTCCTAGTAAGGGGCTTCCCTTGTAGCTCAGTTGGTAAAGATTCTGCCTGTAGTACGGGAGACCTGGGTTCAATCCCTGGGTCAGGAAGATACCTTGGAGAAGTCCATGGCAACCCACTCCAGTATTTTTGCCTAAAAAATCCCAGGGACAGAGGAGCCTGGTGGGCTACAGTCCATGGGTCGCAAAGAGTTGGACACGACTGAAGCGACGTAGCACGCAAGCATGCACAACAAGGCCGAGTATATCCCATTGTATCATGGTTGCTAGATAAATGCTTGCTCACTTACTGCTTGACTATTTCTCTCCAGATGAGACTACTTCTTTCCTTTATTCTTTATTTTTCTTCCTTTATTATTTTTTTCAGTTCTTTCTGTCTGGGTCCCAGAACCTATCTTTTAGCTGTTTCTATTTTTCCTTCTCTGTTTACACTCTTGGAGGCTCTGCTTGGACTCTAATTAGCACTGCCTGGTTGATCTAGGTTCTCTTGAGGTTAACTGAACAGGACAATTCTAGAAGAAATGAAGATCATGTAACAGGAGTACATAGTTATCTGTCACTCCTTGCCTATATCACCGTACTTCTTATAGATGTCAGGGAGCCTTGATAATAGGATAGAGCCAAAATGGATAAAAAGAAGAATCTTTTTTTTTTTTTTTGGCTGCACCACGTCTTGCAGGGTCATAGTTCCCCAGTCAGGGACTGAACTTGTGCCCCTACAGTGAAACGTGGCAGCCCTAACGACTGCCGTTTTGGAAATTCCTCCTGAAGAAGAATCTTCACCTACTGCAGACACAAAGAATATTTAACTTATGCTCCCCAATAGCATAGAAAAAGCAAGAGAGTTCCAGAAAAACATCTACTGCAGCTTATCGACTGCACCAAAGCCTTTGACTATGTGGATCACAACAAACTGTGGAAAATTCTTAAAGAGGTGGGAATACAAGACCACCTGATCTGCCTCCTGAGAAATCTGTATGCAGATCAAGAAGCAACAGTTAGAACTGGACATGGAACAGACCGGTTCCAAATCGGGAAAGGAGTACGTCAAGGCTGTATACTGTCACCCTGCGTATTTAACTTATATGCAGAGTACATCATGTGAAATGCTGGACTGGATGAAGTACAAACTGGAATCAAGATTTCCAGGAGAAATATCAATAACCTCAAATATGCAGATGACATCACCCTTATGGCAGAAAGTGAAGAGGAGCTAAAAAGCCTCTTGATGAAAGTGAAAGAGGAGAGTGAAAAAGTTGGCTTAAAGCTCAACATTCAGAAAACAAAGATCATGGCATCTGGTCCCATCACTTCATGGCAAATAGATTGGGAAACAGTGTAAACAGTGACAGACTTTATTTTGGGGGGCTCCAAAATCACTGCAGATGGTGTTTACAGCCATGAAATTAAAAGATGTTTACTCCTTGGAAGGAAAGTTATGACCAACCTAGACAGCATATTAAAAAGCAGAGACATTACTTTTCCAACAAAGATCCATCTAGTCAAAGCTATGATTTTCCCAGTAGTCATGCATGGATGTAAGAGTTGGACTATACAGAAAGCTGAGTGCAGAAGAATTGATGTTTTGAACTGTGGAGTTGGAGAAGACTCTTGAGAGTCCCTTGGACATCAAGGAGATACAACCAGTCCATCCTAAAGGAGATTAGTTTTGAATATTCATTGGAAGGACTGATGCTAAAGCTGAAACTCCAACACTTTGGCCACCTGATGCAAAGAGCTGACTCATTTAAAAAGACCCTGATGCTGGGAAAGATTGAAGGTGGGAGGAGAAGGGGCCGGCAGAGGATGAGATGGTTGGATGGCATCACTGACTCAATAGACATGAGTTTGAGTAAACTTCCGGAGTTGGTGATGGACAGGGAGGCCTGGCGTGCTGCAGTCCATGGGGTTGCAAAGAGTCAGGCGTGACTGAGTGACTGAACTGAACTGAACCCGGTAGCATCCATATTTCTACTTAGTTCAATTTTCTGATTTTTTTTCTCTCTTTAGATGTTGTCCCCAAAATACCACAGCATGGTCAGAAGACATGTCTCTCAGAATTCAATAGCCATTGAGGTAATACACGTGAACGTGAAGCAGAACTCTCCCCCACAGTAGATTGAAAAACCTGCCCCTCCCTAAAAAAAGATATCCACATCTTAATCTCTGGAAACTGTAAATGTTACTTTATTTGCAAAGAGCATCTTTACAGATATTATTCAAGATCTGGAGATGAGGAGATTATCCTGGATTATCTGGGTGGGCCCTAAATATCATCCCAAATATCCTTATGGAGAGAGGCAGGGGAGCGCTGATACACGTAGAGGAGAAAATGATGTGAGGAAGCAGCAGGTAGAGATCCACTCCAGTGCTCTTGCCTGGAGAATCCCAGGGACCGGGGAGCCTGGTGGGCTGCCGTCAATGGGGTCACACAGAGTCGGACACGACTGACGCGACTTAGCAGCAGCAGCAGCAGCAGCAACAACAACAGCAGCAGCATCAGGTGGAGATGTGAAGATGTTGACCTTGAAAACGGGAGCAATGCAGCCACAAGGCAAGGAATGCTGCGTCCACTAAAATTTGAAAGAGGCAAGGTACAGACTCTCTCCTGTAGCTTCTGGAAGGGGTACAGCCTTGTAAACAAACACCTTGCTGTTGGTCCAGTGAAACTGATTTCAGGCCTCTGGCCTCCAGAACTGTGAGAGAATAAATTTCTGTTGTTTTAAGCCACGGAGTCTGTGGTGATTTGTCACGGCAGCCACAGGAAACAATATACCACACCACTAAGACACGGTTCCCCAACAACAAGTAGCCAGTGCGGGCATTTGGCAGATCATATTAGAAGAAAGAAAGATCTCATTATGTTTTAGTTTTCAGGCAGAGGCTGACAATTTCAGGCAGAGGCTGAAAATAGTTGTGTATCTGGCAAGAAAGCCACTGATAAAAAGAAGCCTCCATTCCAGCACAGATACAGGTGGTGTAAGAACAGCCTGGGACACTCAGAGGAGGATCAGCTGGTTCTGCACAAGGCGAGAAAAGAGAAACCCAGATTTTGCCAGGACAGACACAAGCCTCTTACGCATACTTGGCTAAACACTTTTTCCCTACTTTCCTCATAGAAAAAATTTGAAGTTAATATTAAGAAAGGTATCAAATGTCTTATTTTATCCTGAAATGATTATTTTATCCTGATGCTGGGAGGGACTGGGGGCAGGAGGAGAAGGGGACGACTGAAGATGAGATGGCTGGATGGCATCACAGACTCGATGGACGTGAGTCTGAGTGAACTCCGGGAGATGGTGATGAACAGGGAGGCCTGACGTGCTGCGATTCATGGGGTCGCAAAAAGTCAGACACGACTGAGCGACTGAACTGAACTGAACTGAACTGAAGGTAGCAAACTGTACTTGATTCTCTTTTGTAGATGTGAGTTCAGTTACTTTCAATTAGTCCTCTTGCCATCTTCACAATCTGCTGAGCTGAAAAACTCCTCCAATACCGTTGTGGATATTTTTGGACCCCATGCCTCCCACCTGAGTATAGCAGTCAAGGTCTGTCCCTCGGAATCTGTAAGCCAGATGATTGCGCCTGAAAATGCTATCTTCAGAAGGCTTATTCCAGGGTGCATGGACAATCTAAAGCAAGGTAGCGTAAAACAGTAGCAAGCTGATAGTTTCTGTGGAAACAGAAATAAGATGAGCCCCATTTTTGAAAAAGGAAAATATGGAATCAGAAATGTGAGATCTCCCTATAAGAAAGGAATGTGCTTTACTTCAGTGAAAGCAGAATGACTCCCTCTTCTGGCATCTGGAGTAACTGATAACAGACTTGTACTCCCTCTGTAAACAGCTAGAAAACTGAACAAAATGTGTGAGACAACTGCTTCAGACATTGCACAACAGGCAGCACAGCACTGTGATCCCTGAGAGAAAGGAGACAAAGCGAAACCTGCAATTAACACAGTTTCCTGGCTGCAGGCGTTTTCTAGAAAGCAATGCAGGAGGGGAAACCTGAGAAGATCACAGCAGCCTGAGTTGAAGAGCTAGGGTTCAGGAAAGCAAGACAGCTTGAACACTCAAGGTAAAGTACCAGAAAGAAGGCAGTCATATAGGGAAAGAGATTCAGAAATTGTCATAAGGGTTTCTCTTGAATTCTTGGCTGAACACTAAGGTCTACATACATAGAATAAAACTCCATGAAGATTCTGCAAATAAAACTCTGAGAGAAGAAACAAGTACTGGAGAGATACAGGAGCTCACGTAGGTTGAACGACATTTAATTTATAACCATCAGAGTGTTCTTCTGTCAACACCTATGCGTTCAGTAGCGAGGCCAAGACAGTTATGTTTTATATTAGAGCTAAATCAGAGCAAAGGCAGTGGTGTGTGGGGCCGGCTCACACTAGTATGTGGGGCCCACTGTGCACACCTCCTCCCATCTCCCTCTTTAGTGACATCATGCTGGAAGCTAGCCACGGTGGGATATTTACATTAAAGAAATCAGCATGCATTACAAATCTGTGTTGTTTTATTTTCCCCAGGAAAATTGGTTGTTAAACATTTACCAGCGTAGCTGTGGCGTCATAGAAAGACATTTGGTTTTTGTCTCTGGTTCCTAGTCTAGAGCTCCTAAAACTCTTGGAATTTCCTGAGTGATAAGAATGACAGGAGTGTCTTCTGTTCTGATGAGGCAACTCTTGACAGGCCCCTAGCTAGAGTCAGGGTGGGAGCCGGTTATCAGAAAGACCAAGCTTTGATTCAGTTCAGTTCAGTTCAGTTCAGTCGCTCAGTCGTGTCCGACTCTTTGCGACCCCATGAATCGCAGCACGCCAGGCCTCCCTGTCCATCACCAATTCCCACAGTTCACTCAGACTCACGTCCATCGAGTCAGTGACGCCATCCAGCCATCTCATCCTCCATCTTCCCCTTCTCCTCCTGCCCCCAATGCCTCTCAGCATCACAGTCTTTTCCAATGAGTCAACTCTTCGCATGACATGGCCAAAATACTGGAGTTTCAGCTTCAGCATCATTCCTTCTAAAGATATCCCAGGGTTGATCTCCTTCAGAATAGACAGGTTGGATCTCCTTGCAGTCCAAGGGACTCTCAAGAGTCTTCTACAACACCACAGTTCAAAAGCATCAATTCTTCAGCACTCAGCCTTCTTCACAGTCCAACTCTCACATTCATACATGACCACAGGAAAAACCATAGCCTTGACTAGACGGACCTTAGTCGG
>SJYC01091169.1:0-21447 GCA_006408675.1 Madoqua kirkii
TATCATCTCCATTAGCTTACTCATATATAAAGGTTTTATTAAAACATCCTACATTGAGATGCTTGTAAGAGTAAGATGAGAGTTAAGCTGACATGATGATGATCTGATATTATGAAAATCTGTGTGTTAGTTGCTTAGTCATGTCCGATTCTTTCCAACCTCATGGATCATAGCCTGCCAGGCTCCTCTGTCCATGAAATTCTCCAGGCAAAAATATTGGAGTAGGTTGCCATTTCCTTCTCCAGGGGGTCTTCCTGATCCAGGGATCAAACCCAGGTCTCCAGCTTTGCAGCCAGATTCTTTACCATCTGAACTACAGGGAAGTCCTATGAAAACCTGGCGGCCTTTAAATCTCCCCATCACATTTTTTCTTCCTCTCATGGCTTGTGGGATCTGAGTTTCCCAACCAGGAATTGAAACTATGCCCTCAGCTGTGACAACATGAAGTCTTAACCTCTGAACACCAGGGAATTCCCTCCCCATCAAAATTTTTAATCTTACATTTCCATTTGAAAATATTTTAAAAGTGAGCTATAAGGATATTCTAGAACAGAGCTCACATTTACATTGGTGTTTATGATTGTGTTGTTACTTGGTGATCCCTTAAGTGACAGTGCTTAATTTGTAATGTGTTATAATGAAGTCTGATATGTTCTGATGTCAAAATGATCACCCATAATTATTACCACGCTGAAATTCTTCAACAGTTAAGGACAAAGCTTTTCTTCTGCAATGATAAGTCATGTTACACAAACTAGTCTACCTTTGGCATGAGTGTGTTATTCATATTTCTAAAGAAGCAAATCTCTTGAGCATGTTGATGTCCCAAGTGCAGGTTATTCTGAGTCCAGCAGGCCTGTGCTCTGTGCTTCTGTCCTTCTCCCACTTTTTCTCTGAACTACAAGAAAGGTGTTATTCACTGTGACTGTACTGCACTCTACTTTGTGCAAATGCAAACATAGTCCTTGAAATACATGACAGTACTTAGTTACACAATCACATGCCAGGTGATTCCCCAGTATATTTTTTATTGCATTTCTTCCTTTTAAAATGACTGACTGAAGCTCAGAAATGTTAAGTGACTCTTCAGGATTGCAGAACTACTGAGCAGAGGAACCATAATTTGAAAGTAGACATTTTTGCCTCCAATTATAGTGCTTTTCCAACTACACCACTGTTTCTCTAGTTAGTATGCAAACCACTGGTGATATATCTGGTTATCTTGGTGATAAGTGGAAAAACATTTTAAGCAATTGTAATTGAAAATATAATTAGTTTTATATCAAAATTATACTCTGATTTCTCAGGGTTTTGCATAGGACAGGGTTAAGGTAGTTAATACCATAAAATTTTATTTTAGTCAGAACACATTAAACACAGGAGTATGGTCAGGCAAGTATATTGATGTTTCCAAATTCCAGTAACTGAATTGCTGGGGTCCAGCCCCGGTGGATCCAGGGAATTCGAAGCGGAGACGGTGTTGGTGAGGAAAGACTTATTTATTTCTAAATATCAGGTTAGATCAGGAAAAAATAGTATAGTAGGAAATTTAGGCAGAGAAAAGAGGCTGAGTAATTTGGTTACGTGGAAAGCCAAGGAAGGAACTCTTCGTTGGGCCACCGGCGCCCGTTTGAATATCGGAGAGTGCCCTGCCTTGGACTCTCTTTCTTACGGATCTTAGAAGCCGGGACAAGTAAGTAGACATGATGAGCCTCGACGTTCCAAGGGAATTCAGCCGAAAAGGGGGAGAAAATAACGACATGGGGAAGCCCAGCATCGGGGCAAGACTCCAAAAACTAGTTTCAAAATCAGCTTATATACTCCAAGTTGTACAGAAAGAAATAATGGAATATGCAGAGTTATGCAGGGGCAGCAGTCCGGACCCTCACTGAGACAAACAAGGCTTTCTTTTTGCATACCCTTCGGTATACAAAAGGTCTCAGGTGGTTTACATTATCTTCTGGCTAAGAGACCTGTTAACATTTTTATGGCTTTCTTCCTGTATAATTGTCTATCAAACCAGAAAACTCCTTTTCCCTAGAAGTGTTTTTTCTTTACTGTGCATCACCCTCAAAGTACTAATTAAAGTTACATCCGTGTAGAACAAAGATGCAGTGGGTTATAACAAAGAAAGTACTTAACTCAAAGATATAATGTTGCTAATATCAGGTCTACTACTTGTTTTTCTATATACCAACTACATCTAAAAATAAAGGATATGAAAATTTGGCAGCAAGTATTGGCTCAACAAATGAAACCTTTAATCAATCCTATTCTAATGATCTTGACACCTCAGAAGCCCCTACATTCCTAGGACGATTTAAGCTTCCTGTGCCTCACGTGGTCGAGAGGCCTCAAACACAGGCTAAAAAGCCATCAGAGGGGTTTTTGGATTGAAACATCCTTTCAAATATAGAAGACTAAAGCCTTGACAGGACTTTTTCCAGAGTGTGTCAGGAGAGTGGAAAGGTACAATACAATAAGGCCAGCATACTCTTATTTTCGGGGTACATGCTCAGGAAATAACAGGGGGAAAACCTGAGATCTGACTTGACCTTGCACATCAGATCTCTGCCCCATGACCTTGTCACGGTTGGGATTCCTCACGCTGGCTCCCGGCACTGAATCTTCAGTTACATAAAATTATGGAGATGGTTTCTCATATACCCTTTACAGGCAAATATTGAAGTCTTTCTTCCATAAACTCTCAGTTATTTGCAAAATCAATACGAAGACTTGTTTCTCATATCTAATCTATTGCAGCTATAGGAAAATTTTCCTACTGAGGTAAACACAGAGAAATCTTTCTCACCAGAGAACTGCATGAAGATTTAACAAATCTTAAAACAAGTTAAGAGTAGGGCAATACATTCTTGACATTTTTTTTCTCAGATAGGTGGTATCCATAAGCAACATTTGTTTCATTTTCAAGTTTAGTGGATTTCATATGGAAAAACCATTTCTTATCTATTTAAATTGCAAGAAAAACTACAGAGCTTCCGGAAGGAACTCATCATTCTGTAAAATTGTGGGCATTATCGAGACCGACCTTGCAAACGAGCTTATCTCACAGATTCAAAAAGCTTAAATTTGTCCTTTCAAGGCAAGCTTATGAAAATATGTCAAGTGTACTACACAATTCTCATGAAACTAGGGTGGGGGATACATGCCATGACGGATGGGCCTAGCTTCTATTCGTTGTCTAAATTACCCACCTATTGTTTCTATTTCTGAGATTCTTAGTAATACCCTCTCCTCTTGCATGTCCTCCATGACTTGCTATATACCCACTTATTAATTCCAGGCCTGAGAATTAAGACAGTATCACTTCCTTTTCAGTCTCTGTGTCTTTTATTTCTTTTTCTTGACTTACTGCTGGGACTTCCAGTTGGTATTGAACAGAAAGGAAAGCACTTGTTTGCAGTCTTAAGAGGTGTGATAATGTGATTTATAATAAGAAATATATATTTGGTCTTCATCTCCATATCTGGCACAGTAGTTCTAACACTCCTAAAATTTTCTAAGTGACAAAAGCACTAAAGGCGTCTTTTGTCATATTAATGAGGTGGCTTTTTGGACCCCACCTAAGGATGGGGCTGGTTGCCAGGGGAGCCAACCGTGAGATTAGAGAGTCTGAATTTTACTTCCACACCCCGTGACCTCTGAAGAGGAGGAGTTGAAGGTTGAATCAATTACAAATGGCCAATTATTTAATTAGTCATGCCCATGTAGTGAGTCCTCTGTTAAAAATTCAAAAGGACAAGGCTTGGAGAGCCTCTGGGTTGGTGGCCGTGTGGAGACTGGAGGAGAGAGGTCCTCTCAGAGAGAGCATGGAACCTCTATGCCCTTTCCTCATACCTCGTCCTATGCATCTCTCCCATCTGACTGTTTCTAAGTAGTGTCCTCCTATAATTAACTGGTAATCTGGTAATTAAATGTTTTTCTCATTTCTGTAAGCTGCTCTAGCAAATGAATCAAACCCAAGGAGTGGGTGTGAGAACCTCTGATGTATCGTCGTAAACGCAAGTGACAACCTGAGCTTGTGATTGGTGTCTGAAGTGGGGTAGGGGTTGGGGAGAAGTCTTGTGGGACTTAATCCTTAACATGTAGAATCTAATGCTATTTCCAGGCAGATAGTGTTGGAATAGAGTTGACTTGTAGGACCCTTGGCTAGTGGCCAAGAGTTGATTGATGTGAGGGGAGAAAAGCCCACACATTAGAACTGATGTTCAGAAAGCTTTAGAAGAAAAAATTTCAGACTTTTGCCATAAGAATAGCATGAGCTAAAGTTTTTCATAGATACTTTTTGGTCTTATCTATTTTAATTCTCCTTAGTGTTTGGGAAGAAGGATCCCATTTACAGATGAGAATACTGAGGCTCAAAGACATTGTGTAAATTACCTACAATTATGTAGCTAGCAAGAGGTGGTCAAGACCCCAATGCCAGCACTATTTTGACTGTACCAATGATCCAGTTTGTCAAGTGCCTAGTGCTTTATTCAATTTAAATCATTCATGTAGTAAACAATTATCAAGTTCACATTTATGTGCTGTGTTTTGAAAGTGCAAAGCACTGAATTAAAGTTATTTATTTAGTTTTAAAATTAAGATGATACCTAGGTTATCTTTTAAGAAAGGTTTGTGGAAGATTCTTGTATAGATTACTTAGAAAGATGAGAGAAAGTCACTTTACTGATGGGAAATAATGTTCAATCAGGATGGCACATCTCATTAAGCATCAAAGAGATGCTGAGTTTTAGTTCTCAGAGCATGGAGTTGTGTCTCCAGAGATAATTTGCAATAACAACTATGCATTTGGGGCTCTATTTACCTGTGTTGAAGAATTCCAGTTCAAATACAGGCTGTACTTATGGAGCAGTACCACAGGATTGGTAATTGCCTTGGTCTTCTTTAGGCGTCATATCAGAGAATGTCCTTTCTGATTTTATTGGGAGTTAATCTATTCTTATTATAACCATTTTAGTTAAGGAAGTTCTAATTTTAGGTCTAGATTTTTTAAAAATCTTTGTACGTAGTATGTTCTAATTCATTCAATCTAAATTGGAGGATAATTTGCAAAGTGAAAATCAGTTCATATTCCTTCTGCAGATTATGAATGAAGAGGAAGGTGAATTTATAGAAGAGAGTCACAGAATGACAGGACTAAAAGAGGCTGCAGTGGCCAATGTGCCATCTTACAGATGGAAAAATTGGCCTAGAAATCTTAAGTCACGTGTCTAAGATGACACAACTATGGCCCAGTGGCAAAGCTCAGGTCTTTCAAACTCACCAAGACCTGCATTATTTCCATTTCCACAATCTGAGAAGCATCAAATGAGACCCTGGAATAGTTTAATTTCAAGACTGCTTTCAACTCAAAGAGTCTTTTGTTATTTTCTTCTTCTTTTGTTTTTTAATGGCCATGCCCTGAAGCATATGGGATCTTAGTTTCTTGACCAGGGAGCAAACTCATGCCCTCTGCACTGCAAGAGTGGAGTCCTAAACAGTGGACTCAAGGAAGTCCCTATTTTATTCTATTATGTTTAGAATTTTATTAGTCCTACAAACACTAATATTTGAAGTATTTTAGCTATTCTCTCTGCATAAAGAAATATTTCAAATTAAAAACAAGAGTTTCTAAAAATTGATTGTAGGCCAATTTAATTAGAATCACTACTGCCTTTGAATTCATACACATGTTTTAGTTAAACAGAACAATCTTTAGAAGAAAAACTTTCAGACTTTAGGATCAGTGGTTGTTCTTCTACCACCTGTTTCAATAAAGACCCATGATTCCCCTGTCATGTTGGAAACGTTCATTTGCAGTGACTCAACACAACTGCACCTAAAAAAATAAATTGATATTCAGCTTTCTCAAGATGCAAAACAGGGAAGGCAGTGGCACCCCACCCCAGTACTCTTGCTTGGAAAATCCAATGGACAAAGGAGCCTGGTGGGCTGCAGTCCATGGGGTCGCTAAGAGTTGAACAGGACTAAGCGAAGCGACTTCACTTTCACTTTTCACTTTCATGCATTGGAGAAGGAAATGGCAACCCACTCCAGTATTCTTGCCTGGAGACTCCCAGGGATGGGGGAGCCCGGTGGGCTGCTGTCTATGGGGTCGTACAGAGTCGGACACGACTGAATCGACTTAGCAGCAGCAGCAAGATGCAAAATCAGCCTGAAAAAGTAAAAAATAGATCTGCTTTAAAACGTAAAGTGTGCACTGCCAAAAAATGAAATACACATATTCAAAATTTGAAAGCTCTATGATAAGTTTATATCAAGTAATGTTTTCCGTTTAGAAATAAATTTTTTTTTTACTTTTTCCTGGATGGTGATAGATATTATTTTTATTTCTGTCAAAGCCAATGTAGCCTCTGACTCAACAGCTATTTTCAGCTATGTCTCTAACATCTGTATGAGAATTACCTGGTTCTGCTAATTAAAAATGCAGACTTCTGCTTCTCTCCCAGCCCTGTTTTCTAGTTGGCACCCTGGGACTTTGCACTTAAATACACTCTCTTCCCCACTCCCAGAACGATTCTTACGTGCACTAACTTTGCAGCACTGGCCTAGAAGACAGTTTAATAACCTTAGTTTAAACATCACTAACCATGCCAGGTTCCTGACACGGCTTTCTCTGATGATGATAACGTAATGCCTACTAAGCTCCTATTTTAAACCCCTTGTAGCTACAGCTTTCCGGCTCCTACTTACAGGCTAATTCCCACCTGGTTTCTTGGATCAGTCTTGTACTCATTCAAGGAGAATTTCAAAACCCATAAGTCAGTGGTCCAGGGTTCAGCAATGAGGGTGATGATGCTGTGATATTGATAAATATCTTGAATTGATTGATTGATATTTATGTATATCAAATAAATAAAGATATTGATAAATATCTATCCTGGCCTCTCCCTCTTTTTCTCTGTCTTGGTATCTCCAGGGAAGGTAGAGGGTACATACTGTGCTGTGGGATCCCCCTCACTTCTAGGAGGCCCATTTCTCACTAGTTAGCTGGTTTATCCCACAAAACTTACCAGACAGCCTTCAAACTCTCCCTTCTCCTTCCCTCTCTCCCCTAGGTCCACACAAAGGGGCTGGATGGATAGGATTTGAGACCTGAAGAATATTTACATCCATGTTTTGATGGAAGAGTAAAATATTATTATTCATTTTTATTCCAAACAGATAGTTTCGGGTCTTTGAACAGGTCTTAGAACTCTCCCTAAGTTTTAATTACACTCTTCTCTGTAGTCTGATTGCCACTCAATTTAACATATATCATTGACAAGTCATCACCTGTAGATTATGCCTCACCTACATCTCAGACCAGAAATCCTTTGATGTTTGTCTCATGTTTTAAAGAAAGTGAGGTAGACACCAGAGGCCTCAAATCCAGTTCTTCCTGGGCTAGTGGAAGAACCAGAGGAGGCCAGGCCTTCATTTTCATCTCTAGTTGGTTCTTCGAACTGCTTCTTCCTTTAGTACCAAATGTCTCATATAGTCACCTGTCTTTCTCAGCTCAGAATTACTGGTACAGGGAGCACACCTGTCTTTATGCCCTGTTATGCCTAGAAGTGTGAAAAGAAAGAGGACCTTGACCAGAAAAACAGATAATCTTCCTCCCAGAGGATAACACAAAAAGCTTTTTGTCTTTCCATCAAGCTCTTTTACTCTTTTGTTTGTTTGTCGTGTCTGACTCTTTGCAACCCCATGGACTGCAGCATGCCAGACTTCCCTGTTCACTATCTCCCTGAGTTTGCTCAAACTCATGTCCATTGAGTCGGTGATGACATCCAACCATTTCATCCTCGATCACTCACTTCTCCTCCTTCTCTATTTGTAACCTCTGGTTCTAGCTCCCATATGTGGTGACCTAGACAAGCAGCTGTGGAGATCTTGCGAGGATTACAGAGGATCTTGGGATTAAAAATTTCGTTAACATATCTTCTTAGTAACAGATTGTTTTCTGGATTTGCAGAATAAAACCCTTATAAGCCAAACAATCATTCTCTTTTTAATTTTTCCATCTCTCATCGGAGAACCTTAATGCCTAATTATCCTAAGTACTGTTTTGGCAGGAATGACTAGCCAAAAATTCATGCTCCTTCCAAGATGAAGAGTAACTGCTGGCAAGCAGTGGTCCAGCCAGATCCCACAAGTCTCTGCTCTTAGTGCATGTGGCAGGAGCCATATAACTAGTCTTCATCAAAAGATTTTGAGCAGAAGTGTTGTGTGTCACCTCTGGCTGAGCTGGTAAAGTTCCAGATATGTGGATTTTCATCTTTCTCTTTGTCATCTGACTGCATGCAGAGGATCTGATCAAGATGACAAGGTAGAGTGCAGGAAAGAAGCCTGAATCGCGAGTCACTGTCTTAGCAGACAGCTGCCCAGAAGAGCTGCTTGACCAGGAACATCCACTTCAAATCAGTGTGAGTGAGGAATAAACTTTTATTTTGTGCTATATTACGGAGACCTGTGGGATTGTTTGTTATAGCTGCTAGAGTCAATTACCCTGACTTATACAACCATCAACCACAAAAGGGGGTGAAAGGGGGACAAGACCTGTTGGTCACATATGTAAGAACAACAGATATAATTAGAAACCTAGGTATCTAGCCTTGCACACTTCATGTGGAGAATCTGTATCTCTAATTATCTTGCCTAAAAACACAGTGAAAAAGTGAAAGTGTTAGTTGCTCAGACATGTCTTGTGTGACCCCATGGATTGCAGCCCGCCAGGCTCCTCTGTCCATGGAATTCTCCCGGCAAGAGTACTAGAGTGGGTAGCCATTCCCTTCTCCAGGGGATCTTCCTGACCCAGAGAGCAAACCCGGGTCTCCTGCATCGCAGGCAGATTCTTTATTGTCTGAGTCATGGGGAAAGTCACAAAAACACAGCACTCAAAACAAATTCTTACCAAGTGCACTGTGCTGGCCAAGGAGGAGCTTCGGAGACAAATCAGAGCTCCTGAAGTCTCTGTGGCAGCCCACAGTCCCTGCCAAACAGAGGCACTGCATACGTGTTTGTTGAATTGGATAGTTTGAGACTCAGAGATGAAACAAGATACAACACCAGAAAAGCATCCTAACAGGGCTATGGGAACAGACGATAGAACAACTAACTTTGCTTACGTATAGTCTATGTCAGTTGTTAGTGGAGAAACAGTCACAGTTTCTAGAGGTCTCTCAAAGAACCATCAGACAGACCACACTGGGGTCCTTTCAGCTCTTAGGCAGAAAGGAAGATCACAGCTTGGGTCTCATTCCCCATCATTGGTGTTCTGGAAACTCCCAGGACTCTGGACTCTTCCTTTCATGGTCCGTTCCACCCAGGTCACCAATTGCTCCGGACCCTGAACACTCATCTCCAGTCCTTTATGAGAAGGCGGCCCTGCGGCTCCAAGGACCAAGGGAGAGGAAACAAGTGCCTCTTTCTCCAGCAGAGTCATCTCACCACGTTCCCTTCTGCTCACACATTTCAAGTTCAAATTCTTTGTGGGGCAGGCACTTGGCATGGCCCTGCAGGCTCTCCAGTTTTCACAGTGGGGCTGGGCATGAAAGTGTTAGGGGCAGTTTGTATTTCAAACATATTTTGATATTCTTAAAGATGTTTCATGATCTTTAAAACAAAAAGGTGCACCCAAAGGATTCTGTAAAATTGGGATAGTGGTGCCTCAGAGGGTTTGTTTCTCAGGCAGCTTCCTGGCTATGTCTCACCAGTGGAGTGGTTCGTCACTGCTCAGTTCTGCCCCTTGAGGGCACCAGAGACTGCTTTGCTGAAGAAAATGGTGCTTTGATGCAAGCCAGATGGGCTGTAGGGCAGCAATCAGCTGTGTGACCAATGGACAGTGTCTGGCCTGCCCAGGAAGCCCTGCCACGGGCATGGCCTGCAGAATTCTGCACGGCAGGTGATGATGGCGGGCGACAGGGATGATGGCAGGACCTGAAGGCTTGAGCTCAAATCCCAACTCTGCTGTCAGCTCAGCTGTGTGGCTTTTCACAATTCATTTTAACTTCTCCAGGTTTTAGCCTCCCTATGTAAAAAGATGGGGTTAAAGGAGCTGACCCCAAAGGTGTCTTCCAGCTTACTAAAATTTCTCTAAATAATAAAGAAAATGGGAAATGATAGAGCAGCATGGATTCGTATTTCCTGGAACCTTTGAAAGTGTCCCTGTCTTGGGCACAGACCTCAGCATGACTAGGAGCGAGGATGGCAAGAGAGTGGGATGGCAATGATATCACAGTCGTGAATGACCAGGGAGGGAAGGAGGCTCAGAGGTAAACTGGAGGTGGAAATCTCACAGGGTCTCCTTAGTCCATGATCCTAGCCAACGCTAGCAGAATCTGGAGCAGAATCTGGAGAAAGATGGGATAACCTTTTCCTGTAACCACACTGAAAGTCTAGCTGTGTGTGAAATAGCAACTGGGAGCACAGCGTAACCCAGACCTACTCAGGAATGTCAGATGTCACTCACGAGCTCCACGGAAGCGTGGGTAGTCATCTCAATATTATTCTCAGGCACAGATGAGCTTTCCTTGACAATTCACTTCCATTCCCAACTCATGCATGATATTTTGGTTTGCACCAGCTCATTGGGGTAGGGAGATGAAATGTGTGCATGTAACACCATTCCTGAATAAATGAATGAAAGAGTCAATGACTAAGACAGAGTGAGCCCTGAGGGGAAGAGTCTTGGCTGTGAGGAGAGTGAAGGTGATTCGGATTCAGTCACAGCTTTGCAGAGCATTAGTCTCTATCTAGAGCCAGACATCTTGGAATGTGAAGTCAAGTGGGCCTTAGAAATCATCACCGTGAACAAAGCTAGTGGAGGTGATGGAACTCCAGTTGAGCTGGAGGTGATGAAAGGTGATGAAATCCTGAAAGGTGATGCTGTGAAAGTGCTGCACTCAATATGACAGCAAATTTGGAAAACTCAGCAGTGGCCACAGGACTGGAAAGGTCAGTTTTCATTCCAATCTCAAAGAAAGGCAATGCCAAAGAATGCTCAAACTACCGCACAGTTGCACTCTTCTCACACATTAGCAAAGTAATGTTCAAAATTCTCCAAGCCAGGCTTCAACAGTATGTGAACCATGAAATTCCAGATATTCAAGCTGGATTTAGAAAAGCCAGAGGAACCAGAGATCAAATTGCCAACATCCATTGGATTATCGAAAAAGTAAGAGAGTTCCAGAAAAATATCTATTTCTGCTTTATTGACTATGACAAAGCCTTTGATTGTGTGGATCACCACAAACTGTAGGAAATTCTTCAAGAGATGGGAATACCAGACCACCTGACCTGCCTCTTGAGAAACCTACATGCAGGTCAAGAAGCAACAGTTAGAACTCGACATGGAACACCAGACTGGTTCCAAATAGGAAAAGGAGTTCGTCAAGGCTGTATATTGTCACCCTGCTTATTTAACTTATATGCAGAGTACATCCTGAGAAACACTGGGCCTGATGAAGCACAAGCTGGAATCAAGATTGCCGGGAGAAATATCAATAACCTCAGATATGCAGATGACACCACTCTTATGGCAGAAAATGAAGAGGAACCAAAGAGCTTCTTGATGAAAGTGAAAGAGGAGAGTGAAAAAGTTGGCTTAAAGCTCAACATCCAGAAAACTAAGCTCATGGCATCTAGTCCCATCACTTCATGGCAAATAGATGAGAGACTTTATTTGGGGGGCTCCAAAATCACTGCAGATGGTGACTGCAGCCATGAAATTAAATATGCTTATTCCTTGGAAGAAAAGTTATGACCAACCTAGACAGGATATTAAAAAGCAGAAACATTACTTGCCTAACAAAGATCTGTCTGGTCAAGCTATGGTTTTTCCAGTAGTTATGTATGGATATGAGACTTGGACTATACAGAAAGCTAAGTGCCAAGGAATTGATGCTTTTGAACTATGGTGTTGGAGAAGACTCTTGAGAGTCTTGGACAGCAAAGAGATTCATCCAGTCCATCCTAAAGGAAATCAGTCCTGAATATTCACTGGACGGACTGATGCTGAAGCTGGGGCTCCAATACTTTGGCCACATGAGGCGAAGAGCTGACTCATTTGAAAAGACCATGATGCTGGGAAAGATTGAAGGTGGGAGGAGAAGGGGCTGACAGAGGATGAGATGGTTGGATGGCATCGCTGACTCAATGGACATGAGTTTGAGTACAGTCTGGGAGTTGGTGATGGACAGGGAAGCCTGGCTTGCTGCAGTCCATGGGGTTGCAAAGTGTCGGACACAACTGGGTGACTGAACTGAACGGAACTCTGCCTACCTGCTGTTGGAAAAATCTGATATAATCCCTGACTGATCATTAGTTTTCTTATTTGCACAATGAAAATCATACTCACACTTCTCTAAGAAGTTCTCATGATCATGAGATGAGAGAATACCAGCAAAAGAGCTTAGGAAAACTGTAATGCATGGTATGAAAATAAACTTTATCATGAATGACAGGTGGTGTGTGTGTGTGTGTGTGTGTGTGTGTGTGTGTGTGCAGCCAGAGCTCCAGGATTATTTCTATTCCTGCTTGGTGGGTTTTTGAAGATCCTACAGATTTGCCAGAACTACTTCTATTGGGTGACTGAAGGTGGTGGCTAATTAGGTTTTTGAATGGGCTTAAGAGCATTCTGTACGTGGCCTGAATGCTTGCGTTGCCACCTGAAATCATTTTTTGTAGTAGGTTGGAAGGAGATCTGGGGGGTACCTGCAAATTTTCTTCTAGTTGATAGGAGATCTTCTCCTATTGGGCCATGGTAACCTACAAATGATTTGACAGCTAGCAGTAGTGACTACAAAACATTGTTTTGTAACTCCCCGGTCATGCATTCCTCTCTGGGTGTGCCAAGAAATCCCATATCACATGGTTGCATATCCAGGCAATTTAGACATGCACAGGTTTGAACACAGGGCCTGAGAAGAGAACTCCCTGGGGACAGACAATGCAACATAGTCCCAAAACATTTCTCTGAAAGGCCACGTGGACCTTCTTGTCTCCATGCACCACCAGTGCCACTGTGGTGTGCATCTGATGATAATAACAACACATTTTTTAAACAAATTAAAAATATATATCTATGTGACTGCATTGGGTCCTCGTTGTGGCACGTTGGATCCTTAGTTGTGGCATGTGAACTCAGTTGCAGCATGTGAGCTCTAGTTCCCTGACCAGGGACTGAACCTGGGCCCCCTGCATTGGGAGCTCCGAGTCTTAGCCACTGGACCACTAGGGAAGTCCAAATAACAAATACTGACAGTTTACAATGTGTCCAGGATTCTAAGTACTTTTAATGAATGATCTCATCGCTTGTTTTTTTGTTTGATTGTGGGCAAATATATATAAAACTTGGAGTAGAAAATGGCAAATTTCCTACTCCAGGCTTCAATATTCTTGCCTGGAAAATTATATGGATTGAGGAGCCTGATGGGCTACAGTCCATGGGTTGCAAAGAGCCTGACACAGCTGAGCTACTGAGCAGGCACACATTCATACATAATACTCATTACTTTAACCATTTTTAAGTGTACAGTTCAGTGGAACTGTACAATTCAGTGGTATTAAGTACACTCTAAATATTGTGTAACCATCATCACTGCTCATCTCCATTCAGTTTTCATTATCCCAAACAGAAACTCTATTCCCAATAACTCCTCATTACCTCTCTCTTTCCAGGCTTCCTGGTGGCTCGGATGGTAAATCACCCATCTGCAATATGGGAGACCTAGGTTTGATACCTGGGTTGGAAAGATCCCCTGGAGGAAGGCATGGAAACCCACTTCAGTATTCTTGCCTGGAGAATTCCCATGGACAGAGGAGCCTGGCAATCTCTATTCTACTTTCTCTCTCTATGAAATTGTCTATTCTATGTATCTCATGTAAGTGGAATAGTACAATATCTGTCCTTTTGTGACTGGCTTATTTCACTTAACATAATTCTCTAAAGTTCACCTATACCATAGTACGTGTCAGAATTTCATTCTTTTTTTTTTTTTTTTTCTGACAAGAAAGTAGGATTTATTGGTGGGTGTGAATAAGGAGGGGACAAGACAAGGCTCTCATAAATGCAGGGCCTGCCATTTGACCAGGGGGCCACAATTAGGGACATATCTGACCCCACAGCCATCCAGGATGAGTCACTTTCCTGCCACTATGTTTTCAAATTCACCAGCATTAAACTTAGTAACTCCCCACTTCTTGGAGACATGGATCTTCTGGTGGCCCGGGAACTTGAACTTGGGCCTGTTAGGGCCTCAGTCACATGCTCCTTGTTATATAGCTTGGTACGGATGGACACTATGACTTGGTCAATGTGAACCCTGGCTACTGTGCCCAGGGGCTTTCCAAAGGCACTGCACACACCTATCTGGAGCCTAGGCTGGGACAGCATGCCAGTCATGAGTGTCCACTGGCAAGGGCTGACTCCAGGCTTCCTTAGGGCAACCCATAGAGGACACAGGCTGCGTACACTAAAAAGGAGGCTGCTGTTTGGAGACACTGCACACCAGGACCCCACAGGGAAAACAGCAGAATTTCATTCCTTTTCAAAGCAGAAAAGTACCCCACTGTATGTACATATTATGTTTTACTGATTTGTTCATCTGTTAATGAAAATCTGAGTTGTTCCCACCTTTGGGCTCTTGTGAATGATACTCTTTAAAACTTTTTTAATGGAAGATGCCAAACATATGCAAAAGCAGATCAAAAGAATGTGATAAACTCCCACATAAAATAATTATCATGGGCTTCCCTGGTGGGTTTGATCATTCAGGAAGATTCTCTGGAGGAGGAATTGGCAACTGACTCGTGTTCTTGCCTGGGAAATCCAATGGACAGAGGAGCCTGGTGGGCTACAGTCCATAGGGTCACAAAAGAATCGGATACAACTTAGGGACTAAACAACTATAATTATCAACTCATGACCAAATCTTGTTTCATTTATATCCATACATAATTCTCCATCCCATATTATTTTGAAGACCATCTCAAATATCATAAATGCTACCGTTGTTTACATTTTATAAATGGAAAGACACAGAGAAGTTAATTATGTTACCAAGGTTACAGAGCTCCTAAGAGATGCAGCCAGGATTTAAATTCAGGCAGTGTGATGGCTGAGCCCATATTTGTGTCTTTGCTACACCTGTGCGTGTGTTTGCATAAACACACACACATGCATCAGGTCAACTCTGGGAATGTTGGAAAAGTGCATTTGGAAAAGTTTGCCTCTTCCTACATTTTTCCTAAACTTGGATGTTGCCTGGAATCTGGAAATAGATAGGCACGAGTTTGAGGTCTGAGGTCTTAGTTACAAGTAGAGTTGGTGATCCTCAACCTCCAGAGTTGCTGTGAGGATTAAGTGAGATAAAGTCAGTGAAAGCGCCAGGCACTTCCTAGCATGTGGCAGGAGATCATTACGTGTGGTTTCACATACTCTCCTCGGGTGGGGGGTTGTGTTGGGGGCAGGCCTACCTTCCCTCCACAGAAGCAAATGTCAAGAAAACATGCTGTATCAGAGTATGACTCTCAGAGGTCAATGTGTAATCACTGCTGAGGGATTTGTGTTGCGAAATAAGGGATTTTATCCTTTGGTCTTGTGGTGCAGGCTGTGGGTGAGTGCAGAACAGAGGTGTTGCAATTTCTTCTGGCCCCTGAAATCACATATATATGTGTATGCATGTGTATGCACAAGTGTGTAAGACAGGCTGGTAGGTAAGTTCAGGCTTCATTCTCTGCCCAAAGCATTAATCACTTTCTTTCCTATAAAGAATTGTGTTCAAAACAAGCAACTACTTTCTCTATCTCCGTTTGCTCTTACTGGCTGAAACAGGAAGCAAAGCCCTGTTTTGGGACCCTTGTCATTTTCTGGTCCGAGGACACAAAGCTACAGGCTGGAGGTCTGAGTTCAGACAGGTCTTGGCAAGTGTGCTCACCTCATTCTAAATTTCTGTAGTCAGGCCCCTTGAGTTAATTTGGGAAGGGTCTGCAGAGCTCAGTGGACAACTGAGCAGGACTCACTGACTTACAACAAAGAAGTCTCAGGTAACCTCATAACACCCCTGCAGAGGAGGCCTAGGAGGTGGGGCACCGCAGCCTTCAGTATATTAAGTGACAGTTAGTCCGACTGGCTCTTTCCTCTTCCTGGAATGCCCCTTTCTGATTTTGCCCATGGAAGTAATACTGGGTTGGTCAAAAATTGTGTTCAGGTTTTTCTGTAACATCTTATGAAAAAAAAACAACCCAGCAGAACATTTTGGCCAATGCAATATAATCCTTTAATGCCAAGCTCAAATACCACCTCCTCCACGAAGCTTTTCCTACATCACCACCCACTGCCACCCACTCCCACTGCCATACAGAGTAATTTCTCTCACTCTGAACCCTCATGGCATCACTTTTGTACCCTTTGAGGCATTTTCACTGCTTTATCTCTATACTATCTGAATACCAGTATTAACTGATAGATCAAAGTGAGTTCCTTGAGAAGAGGAATTATTTCATCTATTCGTTTTACTGCTCAGATCTCCTCATAGGCGCATAATTAACAACCAATAAATATCTGCTGAATAAATATTTCATGACAGTGACACATAGTAGGCATCCAGCAAATGCATGCTGAGTGTAATGACATTCCTCTCTCATGACTGGAATTGTTAAGAAACTTTTTACCCTACCCTTGATATTCAGATGGAAACCAATTCCATACAACCCTTTGAGTTCTAAAATCTGTCAGAACTTCAATGGAAAGAACCATAAAACTTGCCTTGAGGTAGCATGTGAGATGGTCTCAAGGTGTTTCGAATATTCTAATATTTCAAAGTGCGTCACTGTCTTTGTGTGTATAATATCCCAACTGTCTCCAGAAGAACTTGAAGTGTCACAAAGTAGAGTGCGTGTGTGATGGTTTAAGATCATACCAATCAACATTTGGTTATCAGATATTTCCTGTTATCAGTGGAATGATCACTGGTATTCAGTAACGGTGACTCTGCAGCTCCCCAGGAAACCAAAACACCTTGCTTAAAGATACAATGTCTCCAGAAACAAGCTTTTAAAAGGCCACTTGTGCCATTTAAAAATATACAATTCTGTGGTACTAATCACATGCATACTGTGGTACAACCATCGCCACTTATCCATCTCCAGAACTTTTTCATCATTCCAAACAGAAACTCAATCCGCAGTAAACTATATCTGCCTATTCTCCCCTCCCTTCTGTCCCTGGTAATCTCTATTACACTTTCTGTCCCCATGGATTTGGCTATTCTAGGAACCCCATACAATGGAACCATACACTATTTGTCCTTTTGTGATTGGTTTACTTAGCATCATGTAGTCAGGTTCATCCATGTTGAACATGCCTCAGAATCTCATTCTTTTTAAGGCTGAATAATATTCCGTTGCTTCCTTGGTGGTTCAGAAGGTAAGGAATCTTCCTGTAATGCAGGAGATATGAGTTTGAACCCTGGGTCAGGAAGATCCCTTGGAGGAGGAAATGGCAGTCCACTCTAAGTACTGGACTGGAGTGGGTTGCCATTTCCTCCTCCGGGGATCTTCCTGACCCAGAGGTTACACCCCTATTTCCTGCTTCTCCTGCATTAGCAGGTGGATTCTTAACCACTGAGCCACCTAGGCATGCAGGATCTAGTTCCCTGATTAGGGATCAAACCCAGGCCCCCTGCATTGGGAGCTCAGAGTTGAGCCACTTAGCCAGCAAGGAAGTCCCTTATTCTCTTTCATCAATACTATATCCACGGTAACTTCCCACTCACCAGAAAATTTGAGTGATTAGAATACCCCATTCCACCATTAGGCTTGGCAAGGACCTTTCTTGGAATATGTGGTCATGGGCAATAGGCAGAGACAGGGAATGATGCCCCGGTCCCAGGAGTGGATGATGGGGCCACAGTAGCATATCAGTAACGTGCTCAGCGCTTTAGTCCAGACAGTCAGATGTGCATTAACAAATCCACCCCTCCCCACCCTCACCTCACCCCTGTCACTCCTCTAGCTGTTAGCATGGGCTGCTTCTCCAAAAAAGTACGGACTTGAGGAACATTTGTTCTGAATTAAGCTTGGCTCCAATTAAAGTGTTATCATGTATATGGAGCTCAGATTACAGAGGCTGCCTTTGGCCAGTGAATGGTATTGCCCTGGCTGCTCAGAGACGTGGAAAATTCTGAGGCCCCTCCAGCACTGTTTCAGGAAAAATGCTCTGAGTAGTGTGGAGAGGGGCCAGCTGGTGATGTCAAGGGATTTATAAAGGAGATTACAAGACCTTTTAAGGGAATGAGGCAGTTGCTAATGATGGAAAACTGCTAAAGCTGGACCTGGATACAGCCTGCACGTTTAATTTGTTAGTTATCCTGAAATGCATGTGCGTTTTAAGAAACATAGTGCCACTCCCTTTGTGTGCACTTCAAAAGACAACATTAGCCTGTGGAGAGAAGAACCTGTTATGTTAATCAAAGTTTGGGGTAACTGAAACTGAACTCACACACACGAAGCCCCAGGTGAGTGATACAGGACCTGGGAAGGAAAATTAAACGCCCAAATGGACCTGGGTACGCTGCACATCTATATTTTTCTTTCTTTCTTCCTTATTTTTTTAAAGCACACTAGTGGGGGGTCTGGAGGAAGCTTTATTTTTTTAAGTAGCTACAAAGCTGCTTAAAAGATTTACACCTCCAGAGAGATCTGAAAATAAAATATTTACTTATATTACATTTCCAAGTGTTTGCCTAGTCTTTTCACAACCCTTGTGTCATCCTTTCTTAAGAATGTGGCTTTTATAAGGAGGAACCAGGATCATTTACAGTGACAGGGTAGATTTATTAATAGTTGAGTAGACAAGCTCCAACTTTAACAGTTGGGCTTACTTGGTGTTTTAAATAGATAACTAATGAAAAGTCATCCCAGATTTAGGAACAGAGACTCAAGTTTGGAGAGGTAAAAGTGAAGGCTCTAGAAATCATTTTCAGTGGAGCAGTTAACTAAAGAAATTCTCTTTGCCATTATGGAGCTCTAAAACAAACCAATGAACAAACAAACAAATAAACAAAACAGAACTGAGGGCCCGCATAAATAAGACTCAAACTGCCAGTCCAGGAGAAGGCCCAAAGCTAAAGTGGTCTAGAAGCAAGAACTGGAAACTAGCATCTGGAAGCGAGCAGTATGGAGGCACTTTGGGACCCACTATCCTAAGGCATAACTGGTTGCAGCCTTATCTGTTTTCATCATTATTTATTTGTGCACAGAGGAGAACAGCACCAGGTCTGGCTGGCCCACTCCTCGCATGCTCTTATAATATGGAAAATCCAATCACCTAGCTTTAACTGCGATTGTTCAATTATAGGTTAAACAAAAGGGTCAGGAAACATATGTTGTTTTCTTCTACTTTTTTGGTGGGGTAGGGAGGAGGGTAATCTCTCTGAATTAGCAACCCTGGGTCATATCCCAGTTCAAACATTTCCCACAGAAGGCTGTGATCTCGGCTCCACATCGAAGCCCTCCTTTGCTGCCTCCAGACTGGCTGGTAGTCTTATCGCTCTGTGCCCCAGTAAGAACTCTCCATCCTGCAACTCCTCACTGTCCGCTGAAAACACTGTGCAGATTAAGATCTCTACAGACCCTGTTTCTGTGTCTTCTGTTCACCTCTTGCTCTGTTGTTTACCAAAATCCTTTCCCTTTTCCAAGCTGGATTGAAGCCTCACCTCTTTCTTCTTCTTTTCCCTCCCATCCAATCTGGATGACTGTTCTTTCTGTTTAATTGAACTACAGTTGGGGTTCCCTGGTGGCTCAGTTGGTAAAGAATCTGCCTGCAATTCGGGACACCTGGGTTCAATCTCTGGGTTGGGAAGATCCCCTGGAGAAAGGAATGGCTATGCACTCCAGTTTTCTGGCCTGGAGAATACAGTCCATGGGGTCACAAACAATTGGACACAACGGAGCGACTTTCCAAATAGGAAAAGGAGTACATCAAGGCTGTATAGTGTCACCCTGCTTATTTAACTTATATGCAGAGTACATCATGAGAAACACTGAACTGGAAGAAAAACAAGCTGGAATCAAGATCTCTGGGACAAATATCAATAACCTCAGATATGCAGATGACACCACCCTTATGGCAGAAAGTGAAGAGGAACTAAAAAGCTTCTTGATGAAAGTGAAAGAGAAGAATGAAAAAGTTGGCTTAAAGCTCAACATTCAGAAAACGAAGATCATGGCATCTGGTCCCATCACATCACTGGTCCCACCACTGGGAAATAGATGAGGAAACAGTGTCAGTCTTTATTTTGGGGGTTCCAAAATCACTGCAAATGGTGATTGCAGCCATGAAATTTTTGACACTCCTTGGAATGAGGTTCCTGACATTGTGCAGGAGACAGGGGTCAAGACCATCCTCATGGAAAAGAAATGCAAAAAAGCAAAATGGCTCTCTGGGGAGGCCTTACAAATAGCTATGAAAAGAAGAGAGGCGAAAAGCAAAGGAGAAAAGCAAAGATATAAGCATCTGAATGCAGAGTTCCAAAGAATAGCAAGAAGAGATAAGAAAGCCTTCCTCAGCAATCAATGCAAAGAAATAGAGGAAAGCAACAGAATGGGAAAGACTAGAGATCTCTTCAAGAAAATTAGAGATACCAAGGGAACATTTCATGCAAAGATGAGCTTGATAAAGGACAGAAATGGTATGGACCTAACAGAAGCAGAAGATATTAAGAAGAGGTGGCAGGAATACACAGAAGAACTGTACAAAAAAGATCTTCATGACCCAGATAACCATGATGATGTGATCACTAATCTAGAGCTAGACACCTTGGAATGTGAAATCAAGTGGGCCTTAGAAAGCATCACTACAACAAAGCTAGTGAAGTGATGGAACTCCACTGGAGCTATTTCAAATCCTGAAAGATGATGCTATGAAAGTGCTGCACTCAGTATGCCAGCAAATTTGGAAAACTCAGCAGTGGTCACAGGACTGGAAAAGGTCAGTGTTCATTCCAGTTCCAAAGACAGGCAATGCCAAAGAATGCTCAAACTACCACGCAGTTGCACTCATCTCACATGCTAGTACAGTAATGCTCAAAATTCTCCAAGCCAGGCTTCAGCAGTACGTGAACCGTGAACTCCCTGATGTTCAAGCTGGTTTTAGAAAAGGCAGAGAAACCAGAGATCAAATTGCCCATCTGCTGGATCATGGAAAAAGTAAGAGAGTTCCAGAAAAACATCTATTTCTGCTTTATTGACTATGCCAAAGCCTTTGACTGTATGGATCACAATAAACTGTGGAAAATTCTAAAAGAGATGGGAATACCAGACGACCTGACCTGCCTCTTGAGAAATCTGTATGCAGGTCAGGAAGCAACAGTTCGAACTGGACATGGAACAACAGACTGGTTTCAAATAGGGAAAGGAGTACATCAAGGCTGTATA
>SJYC01091170.1:0-43651 GCA_006408675.1 Madoqua kirkii
AAAGAGATGGGAATACCAGACCACCTGACCTGCCTCTTGAGAAATCTGTATGCAGGTCAGGAAGCAACAGTTCGAACTGGACATGGAACAACAGACTGGTTTCAAATAGGGAAAGGAGTACATCAAGGCTGTATATTGTCACCCTGCTTATTTAACTTCTATGCAGAGTACATCATGAGAAACGCGGGACTGGAAGAAACACAAGCTGGAATCAAAATTGCCGGGAGAAATAACAATAACCTCAGATATGCAGATGACACCACCCTTATGGCAGAAAGTGAAGAGGAACTAAAAAGCCTCTTGATGAAAGTGAAAGAGGAGAGTGAAAAAGTTGGCCTAAGCTCAACATTCAGAAAACAAAGATCATGGCATCTGGTCCCATCACTTCATGGCAAATAGATGGGGAAACAGTGGAAACAGTGTCAGACTTTATTTTTTTGGGCTCCAGAATCACTGCAGATGGTGACTGCAGCCATGAAATTAAAAGATGCTTACTCCTTGGAAGAAAAGTTATGACCAACCTAGATAGTATATTCAAAAGCAGAGACATTACTTTGCCGACTAAGGTCCGTCTAGTCAAGGCTATGGTTTTTCCTGTGGTCATGTATGGATGTGAGAGTTGGACTGTGAAGAAGGCTGAGCTGTAAAGAATTGATGCTTTTGAACTGTGGTGTTGTAGAAGACTCTTGAGAGTCCCTTGAACTGCAAGGAGATCCAACCTGTCCATTTTGAAGGAGATCAGCGCTGGGATTTCTTTGGAAGGACTGATGCTAAAGCTGAAACTCCAGTACTTTGGCCATGTCATGCGAAGAGTTGACTCATTGGAAAAGACTCTGATGCTGGGAGGGATTCGGGCAGGATGAGAAGGGGACAACAGAGGATGAGATGGCTGGATGGAATCACGGACTCGATGGACGTGAATCTAGTGAACTCTGGGAAATGGTGATGAACAGGGAGGCCTGTTGTGCTGCAATTCATGGGGTCGCAAAGAGTCGGATGTGACTTAGTGACTTAAATGGACTGAACTCCTTGGAAGAAAAGTTATGACCAACCTAGATAGTATATTCAAAAGCAGAGACATTACTTTGCCGACTAAGGTCCGTCTAGTCAAGGCTATGGTTTTTCCTGTGGTCATGTATGGATGTGAGAGTTGGACTGTGAAGAAGGCTGAGCTGTAAAGAATTGATGCTTTTGAACTGTGGTGTTGTAGAAGACTCTTGAGAGTCCCTTGAACTGCAAGGAGATCCAACCTGTCCATTTTGAAGGAGATCAGCGCTGGGATTTCTTTGGAAGGACTGATGCTAAAGCTGAAACTCCAGTACTTTGGCCATGTCATGCGAAGAGTTGACTCATTGGAAAAGACTCTGATGCTGGGAGGGATTCGGGCAGGATGAGAAGGGGACAACAGAGGATGAGATGGCTGGATGGAATCACGGACTCGATGGACGTGAATCTAGTGAACTCTGGGAAATGGTGATGAACAGGGAGGCCTGTTGTGCTGCAATTCATGGGGTCGCAAAGAGTCGGATGTGACTTAGTGACTTAAATGGACTGAACTCCTTGGAAGAAAAGTTATGACCAACCTAGATAGCATATTGAAAAGCAGAGACATTACTTTGCCGACTAAGGTCCGTCTAGTCAAGGCTATGGTTTTTCCTGTGGTCATGTATGTATGTGAGAGTTGGACTGTGAAGAAGGCTGAGCACCAAAGAATTGATGCTTCTGAACTGCGTTGTTGGAGAAGACTCTTGAGAGTCCCTTGGACTGCAAGGAGATACAACCAGTCCATTCTGAAGGAGATCAACCCTGGGATTTCTTTGGAAGGAATGATGCTAAAGCTGAAACTCCAGTACTTTGGCCACGTCATACGAAGAGATGACTCATTGGAAAAGACTCTGATGCTGCTGGGAGGGATTGGGGGCAGGAGGAGGAGGGGATGACAGAGGATGAGATGGCTGGATGTCATCATGGACTCGATGGACGTGAGTCTGAGTGAACTCCGGGAGTTGGTGATGGACAGGGAGGCCTGGGGTGCTGCGATTTATGGGGTCGCAAAGAGTTGGACACGACTGAGTGACTGAACTGAGCTGAACTGAACTGAGCAACATTCACTTTTATCTCACTTCACGGTTGATTTACAATGCCCTGCCAATCTCTGCTATACAGCAAAGTGACTCAGTTTTATACATTCTTTTTAAAATATTGTTTTCCTTTATAGCTTATCCCAGGAGACTGAATATAGTTCCCTATGTTATACAGTAGGACCTTGTTGTTTATCCATTCTAAATGTAATAGTTTGTATCTACCAATTTGAAATTCCCAGTACATCTCTCTCCCTCCTCTCCCTCCCCCTCCCTTGGCAATGAGGAGTCTGATCTTTGTGTCTGTTTCCTTTTTAAAATGCTTAATCAAGTTGTGGTCGCACTGGCTCTTCTTTGCCGGGTGGACTTTCCCTGGCCGCAGTGGCCCAGACCTGCTCTGGGTGGCGTGCGGCTTTCTCACTGCAAGGCTTCTCTTTTTGTGCAGCACAGGCTCTTGGCACCCGGGCTTTGGCAGTCGCCGCGTCCAGGCTCAGTAGTTGTGACGTGCAGGCCCCAGTTGCTCCATGGCATGTGGATTCCTCCTGGACCAGGAATCAAACCCATGTCCCTTGCATTGGCAGGCAGATCCCAATCCACTGTAACACCAGGGAAAGTCCTGCGAATCTGCCTCTGTTTTGTAGACAGGTCCATTCGTACCATATTTTAGAATCCACAGGTAAGTAATATCATGCGTTATTTGTCTTTCTCTTTGTGACTTACTTCACTTAGTATGATAATCTCCAGTTGCATCCATGTTGCTGCAAATGGCATTGTTTTGTACTTTTTTATGGCTGAGTAGCACTCCATTTGGAGAAAGCAATGGCACCCCACTCCAGTGCTCTTGCCTGGAAAATCCCATGGATGGAGAAGCCTGGTAGGCTGCAGTCCATGGCACGCTAAGAGTTGGATACGACTGAATGACTTCACTTTCACTTTCATGCACTGCAGAAGGAAATGGCAACCCACTCCAGTGTTCTTGTCTGGAGAATCCCAGCGATGGCGGAGTCTGGTGGGCTGACGTCTATAGGGTCTCACAGCGCTGGACATGACTGAAGTGACTTAGCAGCAGCAGCAGCAGTACTCCATTATATATATGTACCACGTCATTTTTATCCATTCATCTGCTGATTGACATTTAGATTGTTTCCATGTTTTGGCTCTTGTGAATAGCGCTGCTATGAATATTGGGGTGTATGTTTATCTTTTTGAATTATGGTTTTATCTGGATATATGCCCAGGAATGGGGTTGCTGGGTCATATGGTAGTCCTATTTTTCGTTTCTGAGGAACCCCCACAGCGTTCTCCATAGTGGCCTCACCAACTTGCATTCCACCAACAGTCTAGGAGGGTACCATTTTCTCCACACCCTCTCTGGCATTTGTTATTTGTCGACTTTTTATTATTTATTTGATAATAAGTTGAACTGGCGCCTTGGCAGTGAAAGCACAGAGTCCTAACCACCAGATCGCTAGGGAATTCCTGGTAGGCTTTTTGATGATGGCCATTCTGACAGGTGTGAGGTGATACTTCGTTGTAGTTTTGATTTGTATTTCTCAAATAATCAGTCTCACCTCCTTCTTGAAGTCTTTCCTGACCATGCTGGTTCCAATGGGCTTTATTCTTCCTTTCCCTCCATGACACTTAGAAATGATGCCTCTCACTTTATACTTTGATCATACTTAGATTACTTTTTGCACTTAAAAGTGTATGTCACATTAAGGGTGTATATAACTCTCTTATAAATCCCCTTGGAAAGTATTACAGCAGAAATACTTGTTAAATATGATTTTATTGCCTTATAATCAAACAGCTTTTTGACCAAAAACTGTTGCATCAATAACTATTTCTTATCTGAAATATTAGGCAGGGCCAAGAAACACAGCTATTAACTTTTACTTGAAAAACAATATTTTGAATTGGAAGCTGGGAATGGCTACACCATCCAAGAATATTCTAAGAAGAATGTACAAGAAAAAGGGAAACCCAACCATCTTTATTCAACTCACAGTTCTTCAGACCTTGCTCCCTTCTCTAGATCTTTTAATTCCCCACAAGTGTTCCAAGAGAAAGAAGGTTGTTAAGCAGCCTGCGGGCCCCCTGAAAGTAGCCGAACCTTTCTGCGCTATTTGCTTCATGCCTTTCTGGCCCAGGGGCAGGTGGGAAATGCGCTATGGAGGGAAGGCCTCCAGGCACTGCCTCCCACTCAGCCTGCATTCCCCCTTTCTCTAATTTTGCCTGCACTCGTGAGCTGTTGAGGAAAGCTTGGAACCCAGAAATCATTCCATCTAGAGGCTGATTAGAAAAAGTATTCAATTTCTAAAAATATAACTTGCATACTTTTATAGAAAAAGACTTACTCTAAAAATATATTTGTTTATTAGTTGTGTTGGGTCTTCATTACTGCGCGGCTTTTCTCTAGCTGTGGCAAGTGGGGCTTTCTAGTGCGTGAGCTTCTCATTGAGATGGCTTCTCTTACTGCGGAGCACAGGGTCTAGGGCTCGCAGGCTTAAGGAGCTGTGGCTTCCAGCCTCTAAAACACAGGCTTAGTAGCTATGGAGCGGCACATGGGCTTAGTTGCACTGTGGCATGTGGGATCTTCCTGGACCAGGGATTGAACCCGTTCCTCCTGCATTGGCAGGAGGATTCTTTACCACTGAGCCACCAGGGAAGCCCCCAACACTTACCTTTAAAACAGAAATAAATGACTCAATAAGAAATGTAGCTTGCTCTTGTAATGGAGTACCCCCCATTACTTACCAGTTTGGGGAGTCAATTTCAATCACAAGGGGAAAAATATGTAGGCCAGCATCAAAATATGCAATACCTTTTAGAATAATCTTTTTTTTTTATGGGACAAACATCCTAAATTGCTGCTTATGACTTCCCTGGTGGTCCAGTGGTTAAGAATCTGCCTTCTAATGCAGGGGATGCAGGTTCGATCCCAGGATGGGGAACTAAGATTCCACATGCTCAGGGTAACCAAGCTCTCATGCACTGCAACTACTATGGCCACATGTGCAATGAAGACTCAGCACAGCCAAAAGAAAATTGTTGCTTACAAAATAAAAGATCATAAGAAACCAAACTTGGACTAGAGACTATTAGTGATAGAGGAGAAGGCCATGGCAACCCACTCCAGTACTCTTGCCTGGAAAATCCCATGGACGGAGTAGCCTGGAAGGCTGCAGTCCATGGGGTCACTTAGAGTCTGACACGACTGAACGACTTTACTTTCACTTTTCACTTTCCTGCATTGGAGAAGAAAATGGCAACCCACTCCAGTGTTCTTGCCTGGAGAATCCCAGGGATGGGGGAGCCTGGTGGGCTGCCGTCTATAGGGTCGCACAGCGTCAGACACGACTGAAGTGACTTAGCAGCGGCAGTGATAGAAGATATTGTTGGGGGATGGCAGAGAAATCACTTAATATTGGTACTGACACCTTTTAAAATGGGCTAATGATTTCTAAATCTATGTGCCTATGGAGACACTGTCAAGTAAAAATGGGGCTATGAAAAAATAATCAGAGCTTTTTGGAGTTAAGTGTTAGCTAATGGAAAGAAACTATTACATATTAACATTTAACATTATTATTTATAAGAAGCTTTTATGAGTTCTGTTTGTGTATCTGAGCAGTACTGAGCAAGCTGACATACTCTTCATTCTTTGTTGGTTGTAGCCATGAAAGGATTCTTAGAACTCACTGCTTTATGACCTACACCAGCTACTTCTCTCACTCAGCCCCCGTTTCCTCACCTTTAAAATGGGAATTGACAGTACCTACCTCGTATAGTCATATAGCATGTACTTAGCAAAGCAAAGCAGGTATTTCATGATCAAAAATGAATTTTCTCAGTTTTAAATGTGCTAAGAATAAAGTTTGCCATCAGTTTATTTTAAATCCATATTTGCGTGATGAAAAGATTACTGAGTTAGGAGATCTAGGCTTCCCTGGTGGCTCAGAGGGTAAAGAATCTGCCTGCAATGTGGGAGACCCAGGTTCGATCTGTGGGTTGGGAAGAGCCTCTGGAGAAGGAAATGGCAACCCACTCCAGTATTCTTGCCTGGAGAATCCCATGGACAAAGGAGGCTGGCGGATTAGTCTCTAGGGTGGCAAAGAGTTGGACATGACTGAGCGACTTGACTTCACTTCTTCTTCAGCCTATAGTGATAACTAGGAAAATTAACCTCTATGGGTTTCTGCTCCTTTGGATTCATGAAGGAGCTAGATTATAAGATCTCTGAGTAGTTTCCATTTCTCAAGTTCCATGTTAGGATTCTTTTCCAATTCATTTTTAAACAAAATTTTAATAAAATTTAACATAAGAAGCATATGCTTTAGCAACCTATTTTTTTTTTAAAAAAACGTAATCAGATTAAAATCATATTATGCAGTATTTAAAATATCGAAGGATATGAAAAATGATACATGTACCTATCATTCACTTTAAGAGATAAAAAAAATTTGGAAAATTGTGAGTGCACTTCAATTGTATTTAAAGGTGCAAAAACAAGATCAAAATACCTGCTAAAAAAAATTACTTTGGCTGTCCATTGTTTCTGAAAGAAGGGTGTTTTTGTGCCTATGTGGCTCTGATGTTATAGTAAGTGGAGGCCAAAGCAGAGGACAGACCCCTCCTTTGGGGAACATTTCATCTAACTGAAGTGAAGCAAATATGGCTTAGCAACAACAACAAAAAAACACCTAAGTAAAACACGGACCCTGTATTTGATATGCATATCATTTGCAGTAAGATTTTTATGGCAATCCAGGCTAATGGAAACACTCCTTCACAAAGAACTGGATTTAAATTTTGGCTTCTTTCCATTCTAAGTGTGTGACCTTGGGCAAGTTATGCAATCCTCTCCGCCTCAGTTTCTTCATAAAATGGGGCTTACCTTAGGGTTGCTCTAACAACATGTCTGACATGTAAATCTCAAAGAATATTAGCTATTGTTATCCAATTCCATAAATAATTATTGGATGTCTACTATGTAGCAGTCTCTGTACTAGATCCTGAAATATCTGTGGAGCTTCAGCTTTTTGTGTCTGGTGTACAAAGAATGTGTTACAGAGTTAGACACAAAATTCTGGTAAATGTAGCATTCCAGTGGGACCCAAGTTAATCTATTAAAATAAAGGCCATTTGGAGTTCAGAAGACTTTTTAAATTCAGGAGGGAATATGAGATGCAAATGAAGTAGTTACTTAAGGTCTTGCCTTTTAGTTGTTGAGTTCCTGTGCCAGGTTTTAGAGAGGGCATTAGGATGCATATTAAAACCACGGTGACATTCAGAGTTTCACATGCCTGATTAGACTTTTATGTCCTGTATTTATAAAAAGGTTAGTGGAGCATTTCCTCGTGCAAATTATTTTTGGTTCTTACTAATATTTATGAATATAATAAAGTTTATACAGCAGAAGGTATATGATTAATTTGTTTTAGTCATCAGCTTGCTTTCATATAAGGAGATATCCCAAAAGAGGCTACATCTTGACCAGTAATTTCAGTAGGTAAGGATCAGGCAACATATAGCAAAGAGCAATTGTACTTCAGCACTATGGGGCAAAATAAGGAGTAGATTTATGACAATAATGTGTTCTCTTATATAAATGTATCACAGAAATATTATAGGAAGACATGCCTCTTGGAAGTAATTTTATTGTGATGCTTTTGGGGCCTTTCTTTTCCAACAATAGTGTCTGTATGTCAAGCTGTCCCAGGTGGATGTGTCCACAAGATATTAGTAGGTTTAAGTTGAATTCAACAGAGTTGCTGACCATTGGCTCTCAGTGATCTCAGGTTGGGCTGGCTTTGGCACCAGACTGTCTGGTTACTTTTGACTCATGGGTAGTATTAACCCATGTTCCTCTACCCATGGGGTCTGATACATAAATTGGTCACTAACTAGCTCTTTGCCCCGCCCTTCCTTTGCACATTTTTGCATGGCAAAAAAACCTCTTGAGGGAAAGGAGAAAAGTGAATGGGCTGCTTCTTAACAATAAGCAAATTGAACTGAAGCACTTCCCAAGATAGGAAGAGTAATAACAACTTGGAAGTCCATTTTGTCTACAACCAGCTTTAGGTTGTTTAAGAAAATAGAAACGTTGTGGGCTCTTTTGTCCTTAGTACGCTTGCTTCATCGGCCTATTCCATTTCCATGAGGCTTATGGTTTTAATATTAATACTAAAATCACCCCCAAAGGCATCCCCAAAACCCTCCAATAATACAAGTCACAAAACACAGCTCAAAGGAGCGAACACAAAGCACCTGCAATTGTCCTCCATTTGGGTGCAGTCTTGATTCTCCAGAGAAAGGAAACTCACAAAATTAATGGTCTGAATACACACGGGCCAGGACTTGGGCCTTCCTGGTAAAACATAAAAACAAAACCATAAACACCAGCCCCTCCCCTCTCCAAAAACAAAAACAGAAAACCCAAGGCGCCGCCGCTGCTAACTATCAGGAGCCTGGCTCAGACTCTGACTGTAAAAACCAAAAACAGGACTGAGCCTGCGTTCCTGGGACGCTGGCTGTCCAGGGTCAGGGCGAAGTTCCAGGGGTCCAGCCCTAGGACGCGGGCAGAGCCGGGCGCCACGCTCCCGGGGACTTTCACCTGCTCCGCGGGCAGCGCGGGGGCGGGCCCGGCGGCGGGCGGAGCCTGGCCGCCCTGCGGGAGGAGCCGGCCCGGGCCCGCCCCGCAGGAGGAGTCGCTCGCGGGCGGCTGATCCGGCGTCTCCGTGACAGGCACCCAGCTCCGCCGCCGCCGCCGCCGCCTTTTCTTCCTCGTCCCGGGCTGTCCGCGCCTCTGTTCCCGGACCAGCGCCGCGCCCAGTCCCAGCGCGGGCCGCGCGCCCACCGCTCCCCTCCCCCGGCCTGGGCGCCGCGCTGCCCGCTCCCACCGCCGCCCCCGTCGCCTTCCTCGCCGGCAGGAATTGCGCGGCCACAGCGCCGCTCGCGTCGCCCGCATCCGCGCAGCCCGGCCCTCGGCGTCTCTCCGAGTCCCGGCTTCCACGGCTGCCGCGCGGCCGGGGCGCCTCCAACCCGGCGACCCTCCGCTTGCGCCCCCGCCACGCGCCGCCGCCCCCGGCTCCCGCCTCCCCTCCCAGCGGTCTCGCCAGCTCTTTCCTGCCGCCACCGCCTCTGGAGGAGCCGGTCCACCGCGGGTCACCATGCCCAGCAAAACCAAGTACAACCTTGTGGACGATGGTCACGACCTGCGGATCCCCTTGCACAACGAGGACGCCTTCCAGCACGGCATCTGCTTCGAGGCCAAGGTGAGGGGCCCGGGGAAGGGACTGTCCCGGAGGGGCATGTCTGAGCGGATGGGATGCGCAGCCATCCCGGACGCAGAGCTGGTGGTGGGTTAGGATGATCTGGGGGCCTTTCTGTTAGGGAGATGACTCCCCTTCTCTGTATAGAATTCCGCGGGTTCCTGCCCAGAACTGCTAAAGAGTAACTGTAAAGTTTGAGCGGTATTGCTTCGTCCCTCTCCTCCCACCTGCAAACTGCTCCATCCTTACCCACCCAGGACTCACTGAGTTACTTCCCGGACCCCTCCTCCTGAGGAAGAAGCCCGTCGGGGAGCGCAGCCTGGACTTGGTTCTTTAGAATCGCTTTAGGGAAGCTTTGGTGTCGTTTACCTGTTGGGATCCCGTGGGAGAGGTGCTTTCAGAAAGGTCTTTTATAAGGGGAATACCTGCTTCCTGATTGAAGAAAATAATACCGGAGTGGGTTTGTTTTTAGATTCCTGGTAACCCCAGCCAGGTGTCAGAGTCACTTCCTAAATGCCTTATTAGCCACGACTCCTTTGCAAGTAAGTGCCAGTCATTGAAGGGGGAGGTGTGGTGAAGCCTGCACGGTTGCTAGTTCTGTGGCGTAACGTGAAGTTTCAGCATCTAGCAGGGGACTGCTGCTGAAGAATTTATCGGTGGGGGCGGGGGTGGCGGCAACAGGAATTTTCAGCTCAGAGCCCCAGGTCCGTCCTTGGGAGAGGGGGTGGGGCGGAAGCCTCTGAACTGCTCCATCAGGTGTGAAGAAGGCTGGCCCCCTGTCAGGCACTTCCCAGAGTGAGGAGTTCAGGTTTCTGAGACTGCAGCCGGGGTTCCTGCCCATCACAAGGGAGCGCTTCTGCTCTTCCTTCAAGCTTCTTGACGCCCTCCCCTCAAGACTCAAGGATGCTCAGCACCTACTGTGTGCCTGTCACTGACAAGTGACAGAAAATACCACCCCTCCTAGTCGGTTGTGTCTTGCTGGTTTTGGAAAGGTAATGCGTTCGACATGGGGGCAGTTTGACTCTCTGTCCCCTTTTTCTCCTTCAGGACTTTGTAGGTAAGGTGTTAAGCATCTCAGGCAAGGATTACTCCATCAGGTGGCTATTTCCTTCAATTCGTGAGGCATCTTTTTGAGTGTCTGGTGTGAGTCTAGTGCAGTCAGTTATCTCTCAGGTTTTTTTTTTTTCCTTCTCCTGGTGATGTTAAATCTTACCTTTTCTCCCGCTTCCTGAATAACCTTCCCCCAACCATATTTGCTAGAGCTAGGAGGACACCCCCTGATCCCCTAGACGTCAAGCCCTGCAGTGGAATGCAGAACTGAATTACTGGCTATGGCTGGGACCAGAATGGGGTTGTAGCCAAGATCTTATCTTGCTGCTCTCAGAATAGATCTGGTTGGTTTGATACCAGATCAGATGGGTTAATTTTTGTCTGGGCTTGTTGCTTTGGTGAGCAGGTTTTTAAATTTTAAGGTATGAGTTTTCATCACATCATGACTTAATTTTCTCGGACACGCAGGAACTGGGCATATGGCTGTGGTCTTGTTTGGTTCGCCAGTACTCTGCTTTGCAAGGCTGGGCGGCTGAAGAGAGATCAGGATTAAAGTGTTTTTAACCTTTTGATTCTTTTCTCACAGTCTCTGCTGGTTTGGTCCTAGCTAGGACTTATAACCTAGCGTGCATAAGAATCACCAGGCGAGGTTGTTGACAACTCTGATTGTTGCCACCCCCAATTCTAATCTGACACATCTTGGGCGAGAGCAGGACTGTGCCCCTCTAAGGAGCATTCCAGGAGCTTTAATGCCGGTGATTGGGACCAAAATTGGAGAAACACTGGTGGTGCGATTCCTATGGTAACTTCCCTGGATTCATACACAGTGGTGCTTGATAAGAGGAGGAGGAACCACAGTTGGTCCCTGCTGTGTTCCCATTACAGATTTGGGGTGCAGCACACCAAGGGTTCTGCTTTGAGAATGGTGAAGGGGGGAAGAAAGGGCAGGGCCGACTTTGAGAACTGGGTCCTAACTCCCAGCTGTTTGTAATCGATGCTGGACACCAGTACATTCAAATCATGTCAGCTGAGACCTGAGCAGAGGTGGAAGTAGAAGCTTTTCTTCCCGTGAGCATCTGGCAAGTGGCTTGTTTGGCTGGTTTTCACATCCTTCCTGAGCAGTGTCCATGGAAGTGCATGATTACTGGGATTTCAGGGTTAAATACACGCCACATCATTCCTTGTTTTGGAAAAGCACAGGCTGTAAAATGTCAATGTATCCATGCTGCCTTGTCAAGTACCCTTGGAAAATGAGCCCAGATCTTTGCCTCCCAAGGGCTGGCAGGTTTTCAGGATCAACACTGGATGGAGTGGCTTTTTTGATGGATGCGTTCATTTTCAGGGTGCTGCAGAGATCGAAAGGTTATGGCTAGGAACTGAAAGGCATCTGGGCATCAGAGGTTCTGTGCACTTAAAAACCACACCATCCATTTAATTGTCAAGCAGAATCCTAGAGGTGTTTCACCTGCAGTACTTCATGTGATTCGCACTGCTTCCCTGGAGGTCTGTGTAGGTGCATCTCCTTATATCGTATCAACGAGGATATGTTGCCTGCTTTAGCTGTGTGTATGGCAGAGCTATGGTTTAAACCTGGGAGCTTTGACTGTAGACTCTCAAATCCAATGCTCATTCATTTACTAATTTTTATGGAATGTTCACTCTGTGCTGGGCAGTTGGTCTGATTCATGGTTCACCGGTGGGGCATCCTTAAGTTGCTGGCCTCTCTGAGCAGCAAATTTTTAGTGCTGGGCTCTTTCCAGATATAATCTTGGGCTGGGAACTGCTCTTAAGGGATACTGCTCTCTGTGTCAGAAAGGGCACGTGGCTCACTGACCGTTGCTGATGGGTGGCTGGTGGAAGAAGTCCTTCTAGGCTTGAAAGCCTATGTGGCTGCTTTCTGTCTGCCTCCCTCTTTCCCTCTGTCAATCTACCTTCCTGGTGGCCACTGCCATCAACTGACTGTCTCTGCTTGCTGGGTGCGAAAAAGACCTTTGATAATAATGGTGCAAAGAATAAGAGTATTAATAGCACAGATATGCTTTACATTTGTAGGTTGATTTTTAATTTTCTTGGGACTTTTGCACACAAAAATTTTTCTTATGTGGCAGGGGGAACATTCGAGTTGTTTCCATTTTTCAGGTGAAAAAAATGGGAATCAGATTACCTTGTCCAGGGTCACAGAACTGATGAGAGGATATGATTTTAGGTGATAGTTAGTGAATGCTTACTAGGGACCATGTATTGTTTGTTGCGGCGCTTTTGAGTCCTAGTGCGTGGTTCCTTCACCTCACCCTGGAGTACTAGCTGCCTCTGTGTTCCTGGCTCTCATCGCCTGGTGCACTCACTGATCTGGGCGTGTATGGCACAGCCTATCAGAAATAGAAAGCACCTTAGCTCACTCCTACAACTTCCTCATTTTACAGATGAGGAAATTGAGGTCCAGAGGGAAAGTTGTTGACCCAAAGACCTGTAGCTAGGTAAGAACAGAACCAGGACTCATTCCTAGTTTCCTAGCTTCAAGTTGGTTTCAGTTATCTGTTGCTGTGTAACAAGCTGTCTCAAAACTCAGTGGCTTAAGACAAGGTCTGTTTCACCTGCTCATGATTCATGAGCCAGGAATTTAGTCAGGGCTTTGCCGGGCTGTTCGTCTGCTCACCGAGGTGCGGACTGGATCGCTCACTTGGCTCCATTCCGCCATGGCTGGGATTGTCCTGGCGCCCCTTCATGGCTTTGCCACGGTGGTTCTCCATGTGGCGATTCTCTCCACTGGGTAGCTTGGATTTCCTCATAGCATGGTGGCCCTTTGATCTGGCAGCTGGCTCTCAACGGGGAATGTTTCCAACAGGGAAGGTGGAAGCTCTTAAGGCCTGGCCTCCGAGGTACACAGAATCACTTCTGCGTTCTGTTGGTCAGACCAGGCCATAGCCGGGCTTAGATTCAAGAGGAGGTGAAGGAGACTTCACTTCTTGGTGGAGACTGTGGTCATTGTGCAAGAGTACACGTGGGGAGAGAGAATTCTGAAGCCACCTTGGGGTCACGGTCAACCATAACATTTTGTGTTCTCTCCCTTCTTCGTATGCCTTCTCCAATGATGAGTGTTCTTTGAGGACCTTGTCTCATGCTTTTATGTGTAACTCCCTCCCCCAACATCAGGTCCATATATATGCAGCCAACAGTAGCAAATTATTAAGTGGAAGAAATGACCAATTATAAAAATTTAAAAGCCGTAAATACATTGTCTTATTGCTGAGCGACGTGGGGGCTTTGCCAGTTCTTGGTCAAATCTGAACTGAATTCTCTAGTCATTATTTCCCTCTTTGCTAAATGGCTTGACTGGCTGATGATATGGTTGTGGATTTTAGAGATTCCAGTAACCCCACACCACAGGTTTCCTGTGGATGAATCTTAAACACACTGTCTTGAGGCTTCCAGGTTAGCATGTTACATACACTGATTCACCATAAATGGGGTACTCTAACTCAAACCTAACCTAACAGCTTCATAAGAAGCTGTCATTTTGGTTCTGTGATCAGAGCCAACACTGACATGTTCTGGGTGTGTGCTCCCCACAGCCTCTCCACCCTTGCCCCCCGAACCTGCATGAATCCTGCCTTCCAGGATTGTGGACAAGTACAGATTCAGATAGATGCCCTCATCTGAATTCTATTACATTCTATCTAAAGTGTATTCGCTGACGTCATCATTGAAGAGCAGGTTATTTCACCTTAGTAGGTATTTTGTCCAGATGCTTTAAAATCCATTGTTACCTTCTGCCTGGACCAGATGAGTCTTTGGGGGATGATGAGTCTCAAAGATTTGATACTGCTTAGAAACGGTGCCTGTTTTTATTCACCCTGATTTTGCTCTCAGGTGTCCCAGGGTGTTACTCCACACACAGCTGGTGTTTTAGAACTTAAAGAGCAAATCTATTTCTATCCTATCAGTACATTCCACGATGCTGCCACATCTCCTTTGCCCAGAAGGTCCCATTAGTCCGTTTAGTGGTCAAGATTGCACTGTCCATGTCATGCGCCCTTTGCCAGTCACCCATATCCAAGACCCTAATCAGACTGGCTGTATATTATGGTTCACTCATAACGTGCTGCTTCCAGAACTCGGATCTTCAGAAGGCTTTCTCTGATCATTGTTGCCTTCCTCCTCTCCCTCATTGCGTTGAGGCTGCCCTTCCCTCCTGCTGAACTTCTGCTCTCCCAGCAGCCTGGGGCCCTGCCCACCACACTCCATCCCTCCCATTTTCCTGCTTGACACTATGGGCTGGGTCTCTGCTACCCCCTCCCCCCACCCCCCCAGTTTTTGGAAAAAGAACTTCATTCTTTTCTCTACTCCCTTTTCCCTGATAACTTTATTGGGATAGAATTCACATACCATACCATTCGCTGATTAAATATACCATTAAGTAGCTTCTAATATGTTCATAGTGTTGTGCAGCCATCATGATGGTCAATTTTAGAATATTTTCATCACCTCAAAAAGAAACTCTGTGCCCTTTAGCTAGCATCCTCCAGTTTCCCCATTCACCTCAGCCCTAAGCGACGACTAATCTACTTTCCGTCTCTAGACTTGGCTGTTCTGGACATATTCTATAACTGGAGTCATGGAGTGTGTGGATTTTTTGTGATTGGCTTCTTGCACTATGCGTAATATTTTCAGGATTCATGCATATTATAGCATGTATCAGGACTTCATTCCTTTTTATAGTCAAATAATATTCCATCATATGGATATATCACATGTTATCCATTTATCAGTTGATGAACATTTAGGTTGTTTGTTTTTCAACTATTATGAATAATGCTGCTATAAACATTTCAAGTACAAGTTTTGTGTGATACATGCTTAAATTTCTCATGGGTAGATAGGTAAGAGTGAAATTGCTGGACTGTATGGTAACTGTGTTTAACCATTATGGGACTCCCACAGTATTTTTCAGTGTTCAGTTCAGTTGCTCAGTCATGTCCAACTTTTTGTGACCTCATGGACGGTAGCACACCAGGCTTCCCTGTCCTTCACCAACTCCCGGACCTTGCTCAAACTCATATGCATTGAGTCGGTGATACCATCCAACTGTCTTATCCTCTGTCATTCCCTTCTGCTCCTGACTTCAATCTTTCCCAGTATCATGGCCTTTTCAAATGAGTCAGTTCTTCACATCAGGTGGCCAAAGTATTGGCGCTTCAGCATTAGTCCTTCCACTGAATATTCAGGACTGACTTCCTTTAGGATGGACTGGTTGGATCTCCTTGCAGTCCAAGGGACTCTCAAGAATCCTCTCCAACACCACAGTTCTAAAGCATCAGTTCTTTGGCGCTCAGCCTTCTTTATAGTCCAACTCTTACATCCATACATGACTACTGGAAAAACCATAGCTTTGACTGGGCAGACTTTTGTTGACAAAGTAATGTCTCTGCTTTTTAATATGCTGTCTAGGTTGATCATAGCTTTTTTTCCAAGGAGCAAGTGTCTTTTAATTTCATGACTGCAGTCACCATCTGTAGTGGTGTTGGACCCCCCCTATAATAAATTCTGTCACTGTTTACACTGTTTCCCTATCTATTGCCGTGAAGTGATGGGACCAGATGCCATGATCTTAGTTTTCTGGATGTTGAGCTTTAAGCCAACTTTTTCACTCTCCTCTTTCACTTTCATCAAGAAGCTCTTTAGTTCTTTGCTTTCTGCCACAAGGGTGGTGTCATCTGCATATCCGAGGTTATTGATAGTTCTCCTGGCAATCTTGATTCCAGCTTATACTTCTTCCAGCCTAGCATTTTGCATGATGTATTCTGCATATAAGTTAAATATATGCAATATATAGCCTTGACATATTCCTTTCCTGATTTGGAATCAGTCTATTGTTCCGTGTCCAGTTCTAACTGTTGCTTCTTGACCTGCATACAGATTTCTCAAGAGGCAGGTCCGGTGGTCTGGTATTCCCATCTCAATAAGAATTTTCCAGTTTGTTGTGATCCACACAGTCAAAGGCTTTGGCATAGTCAATAAAGCAGAAATAGATGTTTTTCTGGTGTGGCTGCAGCATTTTACTTTTCCACAGTGATGTGTTAGGATTCTGATTTCTCCACATTCTCACTGACACTTCTTTTACTCTGCCTTTTTGGTTCTAGCCATCCTAGTAGGCATGAAGTGGTGTCTCATTGTGGTTTTGGTTGGTATTTCCCTGATGACTAACAACATAGAACATCGTTTCATGGCCATTTATTGGCTCTTTGCAAATCTTTGGAGAAATGTCTGTTCAGATCTTCTGCCCATTTTTAAATTGGATTGTCTTTTTTTTTTTTTTATAAATTGCTGCAGGGTAAGAGTTCTTTATGTGTTCTGTATTCAAATTCATTATGTAGATTTGCAAGTATTTTCACCTATTCTATGGGTGGTCTTTTTGCTTTCCTGGTATGCTTTTGAAACACAAGTTTTAAGTTATGAAGTAGAATAATTTTTTTCTCCCCTGTTTCTTTTTAAGACTCACTCACCCTCCATCTGCTGCTAGCCCACCTTTCCTTATCTGTTCATTACCTCATCACTCCCTAATGCTTGCAAGATTCCATCTTCCCCCTGTTGGCTCACTCCTCTGCCCGGGAGTGTGCTGTGACCTTCCCTTAGGAGAAAACTCTCTTCTTTCCGCCTTTTTATTCATCAGCACGTTGTCTTCTTCCTTTTATAGCTAAGCCTCATAAAGAATGATCTGCTCTCTGCAGTTTCTCAATATTCATCCAGTCCCGGGCTGTGTCCTCCCCACTTCTGGCTGCCATATAGGAATTGTTCGATTGTCACCCTTCTCTGTCCTCCACCTTTTTGAGTTTTCTTGAGCAGCTGTCCTGTCTTTCTTGGGATGCCCCATTCAGCTCTGCAGGCTCTCTGTTGGCCGGGCATAGCCCCCCTGTCTGCACCTTCTCTTTGCTGCTTTCTCTTTCTCCTCTCGTCGACCTCTCTGGTGAATGCTTGATTCCATCCTTCCTCCTTACCCCTCACTATGTATGTTGGCTCCTGGGTCTCTAACTCCAGTTCAGTTTCCAGATCTTTCTTTTAGCTTCCTGCTGCCTGGCTCTACCCCACTGAACACGTTGCTAATCCCGTCACTCAATCATCTTGAATTCAAATCTCTCTGACACTTTATACTTCTTTAGATGACCCCACTATCCTCTCAGGCACCAGGATTGACACTTTGGAGCAGTGCTTGAATCCTTTCATATAACAGTGAAGTCAGCCATGGATTGAGTACCTTTTGTGGCTGGGCTCTTCCTAGACATCCCTGCTCCCAACTTCAAGTCAGTTGCTGCATCCTTGAGGTTTCACAGTGATATCCATCCAGGCATTCTGCTTCTTCCTTCTCATTTCTGGCTGGTTCAGATGGATACCACCTCTCACCATACTGTTTCAGTTACTTCCTGGAGACCTCTACTTTATCCTGTAAACTTTTGCTCTGTTAATTATTCTGAAATATGACTGTGATATCCTTCTACTCAAAACACTAAAAGTTTCTAAGCCTACCATATTGGGTCAAAAATTCTTAGCCTGATATTCAGGCTCTCTGGTTTTGAGTGATTCTCTTTAATCACTCGTACTTACCATTCCCTCAGCCTTTCCTGTGATTCCCCGTCTGTATCTCAGGCCCAGCCCACTGTCACTCTGTGAAGTTTATGTTACTAGTTCTTCTATGTGGCAGGAACTGACTAAACCCTGGTATGCGTTATAGCTGCTTGCCCTCGTCTGATTTCACCCCCCGCCCCCAGTCGTCATCATTAGGGTCCCCGCTACTCTGCCCCCTCGCGTCTTCTGCATTGCTGACTTCGGTGCCCTGTGTACAGAAAAAAAATGTATTTTGAATCAATGAATATAATTTCTAAGGCGCTCTCTACAAGGACTGCCAGGACCCTGCTGTATTACCCAAGGGCTAGGGAGGCCTCAGCTGGCTCTGGTCTCTTCTGGGTCTTTTTCTCTTGCTTTAGGCCTGGAACTCTCAGGCCTCAGTGAGACTAGTCCCTGATCCCAGGAGGTATCCCCTATCCCCACCTGACAGAATGCCACTGCCTTCCAAAGAAACTGCCAGGTAAACATTTTCCCTGAATTAAATGAAATTCCAGTGAACATGCAGCAGACTTAGAATCTTTGATTGTAGAACATATGGCCAATTTTAGGAGGAGATAATTGTCATTTATCAGTAAAAAATATTTTCAACCTGTTATGTTGTTATTAATGATTTGATACCTTTTCCCCTAGTTCTTTATTTTTTATTTTATAGTTTTTATAACATGAATTTGATTGACAGCATAGTGTAAAATGGATTCAGGAGCCAAATTGGGTTCAAATCCTGGTTCTGTCCCTCACTTGCTGTGTGAACTTGTTTGAGTTAGTTAACATTCCTTCTTTAGTACCTGCATCTGTAAAAAGAGGATACAAATGTCATAAGCCTCATAGTGTTAATGAGAGGAAAAAATGAGTTATGTATGAAAATACCAAGGATAGTGCCTAGTCCTGCAGATTGCAATTTAAATTTCATCTGTGCATGGTTTAATGTAAAAATTGTTATATACTCTGTTTTTTTTTTCTAATGAATCAAAGGCCTAGTAGTGTATTATCTTCATTTTACATGTCTGCTTTAAAAAATCTGGCTATTATTCTTGATTCTTAAAGTTGCAAATCAGACAGTGCGACTGCTTTGTGGACTTAAAATAGCTGTCAGCCTCCTCTGGAAGGAATAAGGAGGGGTTAACTGGCTTCTGGTACATGCCCCCATCACATTTGTTCTAGCCTTTTAATCCTCATTCGGATTAAAAATCACAGACTCTTAAGTACAGTATGTTGTCTGTCTTCACGGTCTTTCTCTGAATTTCTTGGATAAATAGCTCTTTAAGCAGAGGTAATCTAAGCAGGAGGAATCTTGCATCATGGGATTAATTAATACCTTGTGATGCTTACAATTCCCTTTTCAATTGTTATATTCAGCATCATGTTTCCTTTTAAGTACCGGAGCAGCTGGCTTTAAAAGTTACTTAAAATGGCACTTCCAGCAAGTTCTGTGCCCAGAGTGTTGGAACGCTTTGGTACTCCTAGTCCCCTATCCCTTGTGTGAAACTAAATTGGTTTTCTGCAACACTTCAGTGAGACTTGTGCGTCTTATACTCTTATGGGTCCATCTGTGAGCACTGAGGACAGTGGCTACTACTATCATTTATTTTTTAAAGGTTTTTTTTTTTTTTTTAAATTTATGTGTTTTAATTGTTGGCTGTGCTGGGCTGGGTCTTTGTAGCTACGCTCAGGCTTTCTCTAGTTGCAGCAGTCGGGGCTACTCTCTAGCTGTGGTGCGCTGGTTTCTCCTTGCGGTGGTTTCTTGTTAAGGTGGTTTCTATTGTTGCAGAGCATGGACCCTAGGGCATGCAGGCTTCAGTAGTTGCAGCATATGGGCTTAGCTGCCCAGAGACACGTGGGATCTTTCCAACCAGGACTGAACTTGTGTTCCCCCGCGTTGGCAGGTGGATTAATAACCACTAGACCACGAGGGAAGTCCCCTCTCTGCCTATTCTTGAAGCTGCAGTGCTTTCCAGAACTGTTGAAATGATCAGCCTTGAGAGTTGAATGCAACCTGGGACTCCTAGCAAGGGGTGGGTGAGAAGAGGGTACTTGCCCAGCGTCCCTGTGCTCAGAACATTCTGAACTCCATTAGCCTGTATGTGAGCACATTGGAGAGAAATACTGTTTGCATGCTTGCAGAACCATCACATGTACCATGTTCTGAGAGGTTCTTCCCTGCTGGTGTACATTGCTTATGTCTTGATCTAGACTATAAGCTCCTTAAGGATGAAAGAGACTCCTCACATACCTGCCTCACGTAGTCCACATCACAGAAGGTGAATAATAATCACTGTTATTTACAAAGCACTGACTATGTTCTAGGCACTGTGCCAAGTTCTTTCTAGGAAATGGTTAGTCTTCTGCAACAACCCTGTGAGGTAAGCTCTCTCATCATTTGAATTTTACTCATGGGGAAGCCAAGGCATAGAGAGGCAGAGAAACTTGTTCACAGTTCACAGTCCACATTTAGTAATGAAAAAATTCCTGAGTCAAACCCCAGCAGTCTCGCACTATTAAGTTCTGTGCTGAGTATACTTGAGAATGCTAAGAACTAATGTTTGCCCGGTACTCACCACTTTCAATTCGTGGTTCTCGGAATTTTACATATGCGAAACTAATTTAATCTTTACAGTGGCTCCCTAAGGGTAGGTATTCTTGGTTCTGCTTTTTCAGATGAGGAAGCTGAGACCATCCTTCTAGGTTGGATTGAATGGGCAAATGGTCTATTAAAGGCGGTGGTCTCAGCCTCTCTTATTGGGGTTAAGTCTGTAACCAGGGGCGGGTCAGCTGCTGTATGCCAGTGGGCAGCAGGCCACCTCTGCTGGGCCCCTCTGGTGGGCCATTTGATGGTCTCCAGATATGGAAACAAGGCATCAGTGAGTAGAAGGGCAGGAGAGGGCTTTGGGAGGCCGTTCCTTCCTGGAGAGAGTTACTCTTTGCTGAGCTTCTGCCCAGGCACTTCCTGTGTGACGGTGGCCATCCATTCCCCCACTGCATCTTTGCCTTCTGTCAACTTCCACGCCCTCTTCCTTGCCTTTTTCAGCTCTTTTTCTGAGGACCAGTTCTCTCCACACCACTTGGAGCCTCCAGGGTCCTTCCAGGAAAGTATAAATGCCAGAAAACACTTTCAGCCCAGGAGACGTTGCCTTTTGGTTAGAAATCTTAGCCCACAGTACACAATGGAAAAGCTCTTTGGATGTGTTCTTCTTTTCTATACTATAACCTCTTCCCTTTTTGTTGTGGTCTCTTTGGATGGGAAGAGGTGCTCATGTGGAAGCTCTTTTTTTTCTGCTGCCAAGAAGATTAATGTCTCCCATGGGCCAATGATGGCTACTATTTAATCTCGCTCCCATGCTGTTTCCCATAAACACGTATAACTGGTACTGTAATTACATTTTCAAACTGTTCCTCAATATGTGTGGATTTTTTTCTCTTAAATTTGGCAGTCCAGGTTAAACACACTATATCCTGGGCACCCATATCCAAAGTGTGATTGAAACTCTCTTTAAAGTATAATTGAAACTTTACCTCTTGCTTCAAGGTCACTTAAATTTTGCTGTTTCCTCTTTCAGGTTGGGAATTTTGCAGCCTCCTGAAATGAGAATCACCTGCAAATTTCTTTGATTAGTTATGGCTTTTGGATCTATTGGAATCACATGAAATCTGATTAAAATGCTACTGCCTGGTCTTGGAGTAGCTGAGGGCCCAGATCTCGTTGCCTTTATCACCTTTGTCCAGGTGATTCTGATGGATCCCTTAGTTTGAGAACCATCAAGTTGGAGCACTGATTCTCAAACTTGGCTGCTCATTGGAATCGTTAGGGAGTTAAACATAATTACTGATGGCTGGGAACTCTCAGCAGTTTTAATTCAATTAGTATGGGGTGTAGCGTGGGTGCTGCAATTTTTATATCTTCTGTTTCTTTGCTGAAATTTTGTTTTTCCACTTGTTTCAAGCATATTCATAATTGCTTGTTGATGCATTTTTTTGAAGGCCAATTTAAAGTCCTTGTCAGATAATTCTAATATATCTGTCATCTTGGTGCTGGCATCTTTTGATGGTCTTTTCCCATTCGTGTTGAGCTTTTTCTGGTTCCTGGGGTTATTGTTGTTGTTTGGTCACTAAGTCATGCCCGGCTCTTTTGCCACCCCGTGGACTGCAGTCCAGTAGTCCCCTCTCTCTGTGGGATTTTCCAGGCACGGTTCTGGAGTGGGTTGCATTTCTGTGTTCCTTGGTGTTTCTGGGTCCCTGGCTTCCCCAAGAACAAGTCTGGGAGATGTGAGGGAGAAAGAACCCAGGGAACCCACTGTCAACGTGGTTCCTGGCTGCTGAGGTCCCAGGGATCTTCCTGACTCAGGGATCAAACCCACATTTCCTGCTCGGCAGGTGAATTCTTTACTGCTGAGCCACCTGGGAAGCCCAGTTCCTAGAATGATGATTGTCTTGCTGATCCTGCGAGCTACTCCGGTTGTCTTGCTGTTCCTCGCTGTGTGTACTGTTCACTGAATCCATGGTAGGCAAGGCGTGAGTGGGGAAGCTGGAAGAGAACTCGAGGTGTAGGAACTGCAAATGAGTTTATCCTCTCTGGGCTGGCACAGCAGCTGTAGCAGCAGTAGACACGCTGTATTCTCTTGGGGTTGACCCAGTGGATGCAGCCATAATATAGCCATAAAAGAGCCACAGAGGTTTTTTCAGGTGGAGCTTATATATGCATACAGAACAAAAGCCTGTGGCCAGGTGAGTACCTCCTGGTGTGCATGCGCAGTGCTGTAAGTGATCTCAGCTGTTACGTAATTATTATTGACAAAACGTGGGGCGAGAGAGCCTGACCACCGCCATCTTGGCTAATTTGCTCTTTCCCTACAGTGATGGTCAAAAATCATTATTTTTGATTGAAGCCTGGGTGGTGGGACTTCTCTGGTGGTACAGTGGGTTTGAAGCCACCTGCTAATGCAGGAGACATGGTCTGATCCATGTCATGGAGCAGCTAAGCCCATGTGCCACACTACTGAGCCCGAGGGTTGCGGCTGCTGAAGTCTGTGCCCTAGAGCCCGTGTTTGCAACTAGAGAAACCCTGTACATAGCAACAAAGACCCAGCACAACCAAAAAATAAAATAATAAGTAGTTAAAACAAAAAACAGAAACCTGGATGGTTTGGGTCTTATGACTTTCTGGATCTTAGTTAAATCTGTTTTGGCAAGACGCCCCTGCCAGTGGGCTGATGAGGGGAGGGGAGTGCTGTCTCCTTGCTCTCGGGTGGCGTGGAGGACTAGATCATTTATTGGCCTCAGCTGCTGCCACTCTGATGGGGCCAGAGTGCCGCTTTGCTGTTGTTCACGTGGTCTCCCCTGATGCTCTGCCCGTGACCCTGGCTGGTGGTGGAAGTTCTGACTCTTCACTGGGACTCCTCTGAAGCCCCAGCAAGGAGAGGAGGCGGCCTTGGCACCTGTGGGTCACTTCCTGCACCCCAGCTTCCCTTTCAGCCTTCTCCGAGGCATTTCATGTGAGGCTGCCTTTGTTTCCTGGTCCTTTGGCTAGGGAAAGAGGGTTTCCTTGGGATCTTTTTGTCTTTTGATCTGTGTTCCTTGGCATTTCTGGGTCCCTGGCTTCTCCAGCAACAGGTCTGGGAGGCACGAGGCAAAAAGAACCCAGAGGACTCAACTGTCATGTGGTTCTTGAGTCTGAGGTCCTGGGCTGCTCTGCCTTCTTTTCATCTTTCAGAGTTGTCTTGTACTTGTTTGATCTATAATTCGGGGAGTTTTGGTGGTTGATCGCAGAAGGAATACGGAAAAGTATGTTGACTCCATCTTTCTGGAAATGGGAGTTGTGCACATTGGGAGTTTTGGAAGCTCCCTGGTTGATTCTATCAACTCCAGTCAAATTGGAGAATCTCAATGCCTGCGTGCTGCAACAGGCCAAGGTAGTTTTGGTGGGAAGACCAAAAGGACCTGGCAGCTTTGCTAAGTGGAGGTCTTTATGAGTCACTGTGTGCTCCCTTGTGAATCCTTATCACTTATCTTCATTTTACTCCGTTAGATTTATTGAGTTTTTCCTCCCATATAGTCTTTAATGAATCTAACTTGTATTCTTTGATGTGTTCCTACATTTCTAAATGCAGAGGTAGGAGTAAATCCAATCATGTAGGAAGTGTTTATAATGCTTGTACTGTGTTGAGAGCACAGTACTTGGTGTTGAAGGTCAGAGAGGTGACGCGAGATGGTGACTTGAAGGAAGTGAGCCAGCCCGGCTGGGGAGGCACAGAAAGACAGGCACAGTGGTGGTGTTGTGTACTGAGCACATACTATGTGCTGGGCATTCTGCCAGGTGTTCTAGAAACTTTCTCGTTTAATCCTCCCAGCTGTGCTGCCTGATGCCATGCTCTCCCTTTCATCGTTGTAGTTTCAAAGACTCAGTATTAAGTGACTTTTTCAAGGGCATTCCCTATCCAATTTGGGGACATAATTGGACCAAGGCTTTGCAGGAAGAGGCTTTGCTTTTTCCGCACAGAGATGTTCTGCTGAGCTTTGTTCATGAGCTTGTTCATGGGGGTACTGCTGTGATGGAGTAGAGCTCATCCATTTATATTTGTCCCTGAAACCCAGGACAGTTTTTAGAAGCAGCTGTTGTTGGTGGCTTAGTCTGTGACTTTGGAAGGGGTCTTGCAGGAGCATGAGATGATACATCTTAAGATCTAGAAATGTCCCTGTAGCAGTTTTGTGGCGAGTGGGTTGGAGGGGCCTGGAGAGACTGCTCAGGAAGCTCATCCCCTATTTCAGGTGAGAGATGCTAGTGGCTGGAATGAGGGCCCGTGTTCTACTCCAGAAGTTGCCAAGAGGTATAAGGAAGGCATTTCTTAGTTTGGAATGATTATGTGTATAAACAAAGTGAATGGGTAGCTTTTAGGTAAGTGAAGAGGAGAGGAAGCGTAACTGTTGTGTTAGTGGGGGAGAGGAGATAATAAGAAAATAATAGAGGTAGGAAGACCCTTACATAGTCCAGGAAGCTTTAAATACCAGGCTCAAGAGATGTGGCTTCATCTTGTAAATGAAAGTGTTAATTGCTCAGTCATCTCTAACTCTTTGCAACCCCATGGAGGAACAGAGGAGCTCACCAGGCTCCTCTGTCCATGGGATTCTCCAGGCAAGAATTCTGCAGTAGGTAACCATTCCCAGCTCCAGGGGATCTTCCTGATTCAGGGATCGAACCCAGGTCTCCTGCATTACAGGCATATTCTGTACCATCTGAGCCACCAGGAAAGCCCATTTTGTAGGGAACAAAAATGTGTGCCTCTCAGAGATGTACACACATATGTATATATAATGTATACGTATACACACATACACACGCTCCCCCCACCGCCCCCCACGGGCTACACACACACATTTCCCCAGTGGCTCAGCAGTAAAGAATTTGCCTGCAGTGTAGGAGAAGTGGCTTTGATCCCTGATCGGGAAGATCCCCTGGAGGAGGACATGGCAACCCACTCCAGTATTCTTGCCTGGAAAATCCCATCGACAGAGGAGCCTGGTGGGCTACAGTCCATAGGTTGCAGAGGCTAACAAAACTGAGCAACTTAGCATGCACACACATATTTACATACACACATATGTATATGTGTGCACATGCAGAATTATGTATTAGGAAGAGGAAATGGATAAGAGTTGTAAAAATAGGAAAGACTGCTGAGGACATCTCCACATGTGAGGACTTGAATGTGGACGATCATGGCAGGGATGAAAATGGAAGGGTAGGTGTAAGAGAAATTGTACAGAGAAAGGCTTAATACAGTACATTGTGTTCTTAGGGCCAGGCTTTATTTGGGAAGGAGAATCAGAAGTAGAAAAGATACAAAGTTAAATAGTCTTCACTTCCAAGGAACTTATTCTGTGTTATTTCAAGTCACAAAGGCTTTAAACTCCATCCACTGGGAGGACACTCTACTGTGTGAGCTGTGTGAGTTGAAAGGTGGTTGAACTTATCTCTGTATAGGTTCCTCAACTGTTTTTTGTCAGTTGGGCCCTTAGTTACACTGTGTCCTAATATCCTATATGGAATTCTCTTTTTAGAGCAATCTCGATATCGTATACTATCTCAGAGTTTAGGAATCATTTTAGGTTGCTGAGATTTGGCAATTTAAGGTCTATTTAGTCAAAATGATGAGATTTAACTGTGTCCGAATGAACCCTTCTGAGAAATGAGAAAAGGGCTGAGTGGGATGCTAATCAAGGCTGTAAAAACACAGACCCTAGATAGTTGACAGTCTCAGCAAGTTGAGATTAGATCATTTCTTTCTCCCTTCCAGCCTCTTGTTAGAAGTTGCTGAAATACAAAAACTTCATGCAGGGATTCTGTAAGAAACTGGTGACAAATCCATGATGGATTTCTGAAGCTAATTAGATTGTTTGGGATATTAGATAGCAACTCCCTTTGTGACCCTAGGCTGTCTGTTTATCCTGACTGCCTATGTTACAATGATTTGCTTTCTACAATCTCCCTCCGCCCCAGGCCCCCTCCAGGAGGTACTCTGCCTGGCCTGTGGGACGTAGAAACAAGCACCATTTGTCTGACTCATGTTTGGACTGCCCAGGCTTAGCACAGGGCCTGACACACTATAGATACACTGTTGATCTTGAATGAACAAATGAATGAGTGAAGCTGATGTCACTGAGTATACAGTACCCCGCTTTGCTCCTCACCACATTTATCTGGTGCCTTGGCTAGGAGTGGGACCCCAAGTATGGCTCTTGTCCACTGTAGTAATTCTGCTTCTCCTGTCCAGCTCAATGGTCTTCCCAATCCTGTTGGTTGTATTTTTCAAAAAACATTTTGGGGCAAGAATGCAGTATTTAGTGATGGTGCTCTCCCAGCCATCCCCTTGGCCAGATGATAAAAATGTTTATGGTGTGGGTTTCACTTTTCTTCTCCTGAGGATAATCTAACCTGTGGCCTGAAGCTGGCTTTGTTTTTGTAGACCTGGGATGAAGACATGAACTCCACTCTTATGAGGCTTAGTTCATCAGATACTAATTTTTTCCTCACCTCCCAACTCTATGTTCTTTCTTATTCCTTGAATTACTATAGCACCATTTGTTTTATAATCTGATATGTGTGTACTTGTCTTACCATAGGCTCCCTAAAATATAAGTTAAACTTTATATTGGGTTGGCCAAAAAGTTCATTTGGGTTTGCTGAGGAACCCAAACGAAGTTTATGGCCAACACAATCTTCTGTAATACCAGCAGAGGGCCTGGCTCATAGTAGCTATTATAGTAAGCATACATAGGGGGTTCTGTATGTGCCCTCCAAGAGTCCACCAACCTAGACAGCATAATTAAAAAGAAGAGAAATTACTTTGTCAACAATGGTCCGTCTAGTCAAAGCTCTGATTTTTCCAGTAGTCATGTATGGGTGTGAGAGTTGGACTATAAAGAAAGCTGAGTGCCAAAGAATTGATGCTTTTGACCTGTGGTGTTGGAGAAGACTCTTGAGAGTCTCTGGACTGCATGGAGATTCAACCAGTCCATCTTAAAGGAAATCAGTCTTGAATATTCATTGAAAGGACTGATGCTGAAGCTCCAATACTTTGGCCACTTGATGCAAAGAACTGACTCATCGGAAAAGACACTGATGCTGAGAAAGATTGAAGGTGGGAGGAGAAGGGGCTGACAGAGAATGAGATGGTTGAATGGCATCGCTGACACGATGCATATGAATTTGAGCAAGCTCTGGGAGTTGGTGATGGACAGGAAAGCCTGGTGTGCTGCAGTCCATGGGGTTGCAAAGAGTTGGACACAACTGAACAGCTGAACTGAACTGATGTAGGGAATGAATGAAATTCGGCAAGAGTTCAGTTTGTTAGAGAATGAGGCCAGTGATTGGGTCCTGTGGATGTCAAATGCATGATGACAGTGATGCCTTTTAGGGATTCTTTATTTCCTCTTTCCAGCAGTAGCTTGAAGCTGATTTTCATTAAAAGTATATCTGAAGCACACACTTGAGGCTGCTGACACACCTCGTCTAAGGGAGAGGCCTTGACGCCTTGGCTATGTCACGTGGTGGGATGTTTGCCCTCCTCTTACCTCCCCATTCCAAGTACTCGTTTCTCATAACAGTCTATTTATGCAGCAGGCAGGCCAGGATCTGCAAGACTAGAAGGAGGCATGGAAGAGTTCTGCACTGGTTTTCGATGCCAGTCCTACCCTTTGTTAGATCAAACAAGCTTTAAACAACTTGCTTTCATCTCTCTGTACTCCGGTCCCCTGGTTTGTAAAATAAGAGTACCTTAGGTAGGCTGCAGTCCATGGGGTCGCTAAGTCAGACACAACTCAGCAACTTCACTTTCACTTTTCACTTACATGCATTGGAGAAGGCAATGGCAACCCACTCCAGTGTTCTTGACTGGAGAATCCCAGGGACGCCAGAGCCTGGTGGGCTGCCATCTATGGGGTCGCACAGAGTCAGACACGACTGAAGCGACTTAGCAGCATCAGCAGCAGAAATGGAATCTTGGAAGGTCTCTGAGACCCCTTCCGACTGGAACACTCTGCAATTCTCATTTATTCTTCCTGTATCTTCTGTGGTCACATCCCAGTGACTTAAGGCCCACCTACTGGCTGACAGATCAATTAGAGCAAACAGCCAGAACCCAGCCAAGCTGCACATGGAGCTGCACTTGCTCCCGGCCGTGGAGATGCCCTCTCTCTCTCTGATGCGTGGGAGGTGGGAACTTGTGCTTTCCTCCCCTAGCTGTTCATCAATATGTTGCTCAAGTGTAACTACACGTAAGCAGAATTTATTCATTACTTGTCTTCTCTTCTCAAGTATTTACACCTTTTGCTGCTCCATGAAGAAAAGTCTTTTAAGTCTTAGTCATCAGTTTTCCCTATTGCAGCCAAAGGAGAGGAGTTTTGAAAAACTGCAGAATCCTGCAGGGTCACATTCTGCAGAAAGGCAAAGGAGGAAAAAGACTGAGCTATGACCTTGGATATTGTACACGTTTAACTAGAAAGAGGCCTCTGTGTGCTTCATAGGGGTCAGAGTCTTAGCCTTAAAGGGCAACTCGTTTTTCAAGGGTTAACTCTTAGTCTTACTTCCTCTGAAACCTAATTTCATATTTTAACGGTACTTTGCAACCCAGTTGTACTTTGGGATCACCTGGAGAACTTAGAAACAGATGCTCACTACTCCTAGGGATTCTTATTTTGTGTATCTGGTCTGGGGTTCCTCTATCACTGTAATTTCAAAAGCTCCCAGGTGATTGTAGTATGTAGCCAGGAGAACTGCTGATGTAGTCACTGAACAGGGGCATTTATGGATATACTTGGGTTATGCTGGATCATGGCAAAAGCAAGAGAGTTCCAGAGAAACATCTACTTCTGCTTTATTGACTCTGCCAAAGCCTTTGACTGTATGGATCACAATAAACTGTGGAAAATTCTTCAGGAGATGGGGATACCAGACCACCTGACCTGCCTCTTGAGAAATCTGTATGCAGGTCAGGAAGCAACAGTTAGAACTGGACATGGAACAACAGACTGGTTCTAAATAGGAAAAGGAGTATGTCAAGGCTGTGTATTGTCGTTCTACTTATTTAACTTATATGCAGAGTACATCATGAGAAACGCTGGGCTAGAAGAAGCACAAGCTAGAATCAAGATTGCTGGGAGAAATATCAATAACCTCAGATATGGAGATGACACCACCCTTATGGCAGAAAGTGAAGAGGAGCTAAAGGGCCTCTTGATGAAGGTGAAAGAGGAGAGTGAAAAAGTTGGCTTAAAGCTCAACATTCAGAAAATGAAGATCATGGCATCTGGTCCTATCACTTCATGGGAAATAGATGGGGAAACAGTGGAAACAGTGTCAGACTTTATTTTTTTGGGCTCCAGAATCACTGCAGATGGTGACTGCAGCCATGAAATTAAAAGAAACTCCTTGGAAGAAAAGTTATGACCAACCTAGATAGCATATTGAAAAGCAGAGACGTTACTTTGTCGACTAGGGTCTGTCTAGTCAAGGCTATGGTTTTTCCTGTGGTCATGTATGGATGTGAGAGTTGGACTGTGAAGAAGGCTGAGTACTGAAGAATTGATGCTTTTGAACTGTGGTGTTGGAGAAGACTCTTGAGAGTCCCTTGGACTGCAAGGAGATCAACCCTGGGATTTCTTTGAAAGGAATGATGCTAAAGCTGAAACTCCAGTACTTTGGCCACGTCATGCGAAGAGTTGACTCATTGGAAAAGACTCTGATGCTGGGAGGGATTGGAGCAAGAGGAGAAGGGGATGACAGAAGATGAGATGGCTGGATGGTATCACGGACTTGATGGACGTGAGTCTGAGTGAACTCCGGGAGTTGGTGATGGACAGGGAGGCCTGGCGTGCTGCGATTCATGGGGTCGCAAAGTCGGACACGACTGAGCAACTGAACTGAACTGGGTTATGCCAGTTGACGAGACTGGTTTATTGGGCCAGGATACCTTTTGATGGGTTTATGGTGGAATATGTAATTGAGGGAGTGACTGGATATTCCTGTGGATGCAGAAGCTGCACTCATCTCCCTGCAGATAAGAGGGTGGGGGTTGTAGAGGCATAGATCCCCATCAGAGGAGTGGTTAGTTATCCTTAATGTCAGCAGGCCGAGAGGGTTTGGGGTGCCCTCCCACACGATGGTGATGAGTTCCCTGGTGAAGCTGGAATATTCAGAGTCCATAGCTCAAAGCTCTCCCCCACCGGTGCAAAGTATTTGGCTGGACACTGCCAGCAGTTGCCTTTCTTTTTGGGTTCTTGTGAGTGACTATGTCCAGGATCGATCAATGCATTCCTCCCCTCCCCACGATACCTTCTTTCTTAACCTTTGTGAATGCAGTCTGGTAACTGGCACCTCTTTGAGCTCTGGAGGTTGATCCTCTCTGTGTCCTCTGCTCTCCTTCTCCTTCTTTTCTGCTCTTCATTTATTTTCCGACTCGGACTCGAATCAGCATTTCTCCAGGGAGACTTCATGCCTTTTAATGCAAAATCTTTTCTCAGGACTACCATATAGGCACTTGGGATGCTGTTATTTATTTTATTTATTTTTTTGAGTTGGCCTTTGTTTCTAGATCTTTTTCAGCAGACAGAATTGGGAAACACTGAAGAAGAGCATGAGAATGGATAGATATGAGCATACTTGTGAGTTCATATTTCCAATTAGAATTCAAGGCTTCAGGGTTTTTACCTGTCTTTTCTGTATTTCATCTGTTGTGCTTCCATACTGTGAATTTTGATTTTCAAGTATGTAGGGAATGAAGAATTGCTTTATTCTCCATTTGCTCTATTTATCCCATTTGCTTTATTCTACAATATCCAATTAGCAGTCGCAGAATAACAGTACTAATCCCAGCATCAATAATGATACTAAAAACACTTTTTTTTTTTTTGCATATGCCATCCTTCTCTTCCATCATTTAAAAAGATGATTGTACTAGATTGGTGGTGGTGGACTGAATAATGGCCCTTCAGAAAGTGTCCAGGTCCCTGCCTTTATAAGCTGGCTGGAGACAGGAGCCCTGAGACTCTAGGCAAAGGGAGAAAGCGAGTGTGTAATATATGGGTCTCATTGCCTCTAACCATCTGTCTAGGGTTTTTTCTTTCCTTGATGGCTGTAGAAAGGCCTCACTTCCATAACATACTAGTCTTGATACTTTCTTTAAAGCTACTTTTCATTAATGATTCCTTTGAAGAAGGCACTATAGAAAGTGTCCAGGTCCTAATCTCTAATTCCTGTGAATATTACCTTATAAGGCAAAGGCATTGCATATGTGACTAAGGGTCTTGAGATGGGGCTGTTACCCTGGATTATCTGGGTGGGCCCTAAAGGCTATCACAGATGTTTTTATAAGAGAGAAGCTGGGGGAGATTATACACAGAAGAGGCAATGACAGTGTGATCCTGGAGTCAGAGACTGGAATAACGCAGCCACAAGCCAGAGTAGTTTGGCGACAACCAGAAGCTGCAAGAGCAGGGAACATATTCCCCCAGAATCTCTGGAGGGAAGGCAGCCTGCTGGCACTTTAATATTGGTCAAGTGAAACTGATTTTGAAATTCTGGCCTCCAGAACTGAGAGATTTAAAATAAAATAAAATCTGTTATTTTAAGGCACCAAGTTTTTGGCAATTTGTAATAACAGCCATAGGAAACTAGCACAGCCATACAGCCGTTAAACACTGTGTATTTTTCTGCAAGCCTTGCTTAGTATTAGTTCCTTAATAATTACGTATTTAATACTACCAGTACGTACTTCCATGTGTCTAGTTATTTTTTCCATCTAAAGTTTATTCTGTAGTATCCTTAGGAAGGACTCATGGGAACAATATTTTCTGATTTTTAAAAAAGTGTTGCTGAAGTTTTGTCAAAACTGCTGGATACAAAACTCTTGATCCACATTTTCTTTATTTTAAATATTACCCCATTTTCTTCTCACATAAATCTTGTAGGTCTGATAATTTTCTCTCTCTCATAATTTACGTACTTTTTTCCTTAGATGGCCAAGTGGTCTTTAAAGTCCTGTAGTTTTTCTAGAGTACAGCTTGATACTAGTTGTTTTAAGTCAGTATTCTCAGGTTCATAATCTCTTCAGGTATGAGGTTTCAGTTATCAAATATTTTTCTATTTTGGGGATGTTTTCATGAATAAGTTTTTTAAAATTTTTTAGAATTCTGTTCCCTTGTTTTGGTTTTGTTATTCAGAAATCCCTGTTAACCAAATGCTGGCTATTCTTTGCGCATCTTCAGTATCTGTCACTTTCAGATCCCTTTTATCTCTTTGTATATATATATTTGAAAAAATTTAACAACATGTTTATGGAACTATAAATCACATACCATAAAATCCACCTATAGCATGTGTACAGTTTAATGGTTTTTAATGTGCTCCGAGTACAACTATCATGGTAATCAAATCAGTTTAGAATGTTTTTATTTCAAAAATCTCCCATTCATCAGCTGTCACATGGTTATGTCTCATTTCCTCCAAACCAGTCCCTGCCTCCATCCCTGCCTTAGCACCATGCAATCACTAGTCTGCTTCCTATATCTATAAACTTGCCTATTCTGGACCTTTTGTATAATGGAGTCTTAAAATATGTGGTCTTTTGTGACCCAACTTCTTTCACTTGATATAATGTTTTCAAGATTCATCCAGTTGTTGGGTATATCAGTACATAATTGGTTTTCATTGCTAATAATATTTCTTTGTATTCATATACTACTTTTTATTTATCTTTTCATCATTTAATGGATATTTAGGGTGTTTTTCTTTGTGGTTATTATGAATAATGCTGCTCTGAAATTCCTGTGTACAAATTTTTGTGTAGATGTGTTTTCTTTTTTCTCTTAGGTTTATTCTTGAGTGTGGAATTGCTAGATCAAATAGTAACTTAATGTTTAACCTTATGAGGACATGCCAGACTACTCCAAGGTAGCTGAACTATTTTACATTCCCATTAGCAATGGATCAGAGTTCCAATTTATTTCTCCATACTCTTAACATTTCTTGTTATGACTTTTTGATTATTGCCACCCTAAAGAGTGTGAAGTGGTCTCTCCTTGTGATTTTGATATGCGTTTCCTTAATGACATTCAGTGTCTTTTCATGTGCCTATTATCCATTTGTCTGTCTTCTTAGGAATGTCTATTCGTAAGATGCCTAATCTGAAATGTCTATTCAGATCCTTTGTTCATTTTTTAAATTGAGTTATTTGTCTTTGCTGTTGAGCTATGCATGTTCTTTATTTATGCTGGATAAAGTCCTCTGTCAGATACGATTTGTATATATTTTCTCTTGTTCTGTGAATTCTTTTTACTTTCTTAATGGTGTCCTTTGAAGTACAAACGTGCTTTTGATGAAGTACAGCTTTTATGTTGCTGTATTTTTTGTTTGTTTGTTTTGTTGTTTTGCAGTGAAGTTTTGAGACACAGAAATGTGGAGAAACACACTGGGTCTTAAGTGTGTTAAAAGTTTTCTAAAGTGTTTTCGGATATAAATGTCCAGATCACACTAAATGTCTGGGACTAAAGTGGGAGTCAGACAAGTCAACTCCTATATTTTTTTCATTTTAAAACTTTCTCTACTTTTCAGACATTTTAAAGTCATTTCTTCTTATATTTCTTCTAGTTTAGCTTTCATTTCTGAAATGATTTTCTTTTTTAAATTTCTGACTCTTGAATTTAGTCACTTCATCTTCTGAGTTTTCATAATTCAAATTTATGTTATTCTTTCATGTCTTGAATAATTTAAAATATTCTAAGCTCATTCTAAAATGTTATATTTTTATCTGTTTTTTGGAATATGTCATTTTGGCATGCTTTGATTGTCATGCATCCCCAGAGATGACATCTTTGCTGCTTAATCTCTCTTTCTTATAGAAATGTCTGTGGAGTTTCCTTGGTACTTGTCTTATTTCTAAGTGAACTTGTTCTCAGTTTTAGAAGGATGGTAAGGTCAGTAGCGCTTCACCTTCATAGTTCCTCTTCTGTTGTTTTTGTGTATTAATAGATTAGGAGATTGGTGTGGTCCTGTTCCCTCTCCCACTTTTATCCAAACCTTCCTTTTTGTCTCCCTTGCTTCTCCTGCTCAAGTTTGATTCTACTTTCAGTGGTTTCTCCTTGATGTGGGATCCTGCCTGTGAGCCAGTTGAGGGTTCATAGGGGCTGGGCCGCTCCGGACCTTCAGACCTCACTGTGGGCCCCCCCGAGCCCCTCATTTCAGCTGTTAACTCTCCAGTTTGCACATGTGCTCCTCAAGAGCCCCTGTGGGTCCTTCCAGGTTCTCCTCCTTGGGGCTGTTCACGAGCCCCAGTGCTTCCCTTTTTCTCCCACATGGACGCCAGTGTCATGCTGGCTGGTAGTGATTTCCCAACTGCATGTGTTTAGGACTTGGTGATGCTAGTGGTAAAGAACCCGCCTACCAATGCAGGAGACATAAAGAGACGTGGAGTTCAACCCCTGGGTCGGAAAGATCCCCTGGAGGAGGGGAGGGCATGGCAACCCACTCCAGTTTCTTGTCTGGAGAATCCCAAGAACAGAGGAGCCTGGTGGGCTATAATCCATGGGTTCACAAAGAGTTGGACATGATGGAAGCAACTTAACATGCACTCATGGGGATGCCCTGTCACCAAATTGTGTTGGATATTGTCCATGAGGTTTAAATTTTGTTATTTAGTTGTTCTGTTTTTATAAGGAATGCAGAAGATCCAATAATTACACTACCACCATAGCTGCCATTGAACCAGAATTGATATCATCTTTTTATTTTCACTATTATAGGTCAGATTGCTCACTGAGATTTTAAAGATTCCCCCCCTCCCCCGTGGAGCAGTAAAAGGTGTAAATATTTGAGAACAGAAGACAAGTAATGAATAAATTCTGCTTGCGTGCAGTTACACTTGAGCAACATATTGATGAACAGCTAGGGGAGGAAAGCACACTTTCCCGCCTCCCACGCATCAGAGAGAGAGAGGGCACCTCCATGGCCGGGAGCAAGTGCAGCCCCATGTGCAGCTTGGCTGGGTTCTGGCTGTTTGCTCTAATTGATCTGTCAGCCAGTAGGTGGGCCTTAAGTCACTGGGATGTGACCACAGAAGATACGGGAAGAATAAATGAGGATTGCAGAGTGTTCCAGTCAGAAGGGATCTCAGAGACCTTCCAAGATTTAGGTTCCAAGCATAAGTGTAAATATAAATACATAAGCTATCAGTACAGCTGTTATTTTACAAACTGGGGGACTAAACTACAGAGAGATTTAGGTGACTTACTCGAGACTTGTTCCTTCCGAACAGGGTGGGACTGGCATTTGCAACCAGTGCAGAGCTCTTCCATGCCTCCTCCTAGCCCTGAAGACCCTGGCTTCCCTGTTGAGTAATGAGCAAACAGACTATTATGAAGCACAGAGGCCTTATGTAGAGTAAATTGACGGGTATTCACTCTTTTGTTTTAAGAAGTTCAGGTTCTCATTTAGTGGGTTTTCTTAAAATAGAGACACACATAATTGGGTGTTTGTGTGGAATAAATGAGGGGTGGAGCACAGGATTTCATCAGTATCATGTCTTTCCGGTGGCTGAATCGAGACAGAACCTGAAGACCTAATTGCATCGTCAGTCCCATTGAACTTTTCACTTTACCAGATGATAAATCTGGCCTCGACACTTCAAGAAAAGGAAGTGTCTGTCTGAAAGCTGTATGCTATTCATTGAATGATGGTTGGTGACTGATTTAATGAGTTGATACTTATTCATCTCAACATATATTCTCCTAATGGTCTTCTTGTTTCTTTGGCCAGGGAGGTGGTGATTCATAGCTGGGTACCCAGTGGCTGGCACATGATTTGTGTTCCACATATATCATGTGCATTGAATGGATCTGTTTGGAGAAGTGAGGCTAACACATGAAAGGATGAATGTAGTCAAATTCCCTTGCATAGAGGAGTACTAAATAATAGGCAGCAAAATCCTGAGAAGGTGTGCAAGATGGGAAGCCTCTCTGGATGAAATGGAAAGGAGGATTTGAGTGTTTACCCTCTCCTGCACTCACCGGCACCTGTTCTCCTTACTAAGTGCTGTGATGTAGCGCCATGGGATAGGCAGCCCTGCCCTTTCCATTGGCTTTCACACCCCCACCTGTAGTCTCTTCCTGTTTTCCAGCCACACCTAGCCAGTGCCCATGATCAGGCTTAATTTTGCCTTGTTCCCTCTGTGCATGCTTAGTCACTCAGTGTGTCCGACTCTTTGCAACCCCATGGACTGTAGCCCGCCAGGCTCCTCTGTCCATGGGATTCTTCAGGCAAGAATACTGGAGTGGGTTGCCATGCCCTCCTGTAGAGGATCTTCCAACCCAGGGACTGAACCCAGGTTTCTGGCATTGCAAGCATATATTTTACCTTCTAAGCCACTGGGGAAGCCCAAGAATACTGGAGTGGGCAACCTATCCCTTCTCCAGGGGATCTTCTTGACCGACCCAGGAATCGAACTGGCGTCTCCTGCATTGCAGGCAGATTCTTTACCAACTGAACCACTAGGAAAGCCCAGTGCTGTGATAGTGACATCAAATGAGGGAAGACCATGGGAAAAGTATATTTGCCATCAGAGAAAAATGGTTCCTTGAAGAGAGAGGCAGGTTTTCAGCTGCAGCTTTCTCATCCCTACCATAGCCTGTTATCTTTTGTAGCTTTTCAACCATTTTAATTACTGTGTTTGATCTTTGCATCCTTCACTTGACATAGTTGTCCCCTGATATCCACTGATTTGTCCTAGGACCCCGCAGATACTAAAATTTGAGGATGCTTAGGTCTCTTTTATAAAATTGTATAGTATTTGCATCTAACCTATAGGTGCAAATGAGATTTGCATCTCGTCTTCCAGTATATTTTTCATTATCTCTAGATTACGTATAATACCTAATATAGTCTAGTGAGTGAAAGTCGCTCAGTCATGTCCGACTCTTTGTGACCCCATGGACTATACAGTCCGTGGAATTCTTTAGGCCAGAATACTGGAGTGGGTAGCGTTTCCCTTTTCCAGGGGATCTTCCCAACCCAGGGATCGAGCCCAAGTCTCCCACATTGCAGGCAGATTCTTTACCAGCTGAGCCATAAGGGAAGCCCAAGAATATTGGAGTGGGTAGTGTATGCCTTCTCTAGTGGATCTTCCCAACCCAGAAATTGAACTGAGGTCTCCTTCTTTACCAACTGAGCTATCAGGGAATGTAAATATGTAAATAGTTGTAAATACGATGTAAATGCTATGCCGATAGTTGCCAGTATATGGCAAATTCAAGTTTTCCTTTTTAAAACTTTCTGGATTTTTTTCCGGATTATCTTTGATCCAGCAGTGGTTCAGTTTACGCTTGTGGAAGGCTATTTCCACTAATGGTTTAGGTCCCCGAGCCGCTGAGCGTCATAACATCCTTTGGCTAGTGAAAGGCAAGTTTGCCAGTGGAACTGGGACTCTGGCGTCCCTGCTGTATTGTCTGCCACCTCTCAGAGCTCCACTGAGCAGAGAATCAGTGGGAATGATTCCTTATTGACTATTTCATTATTGCCGTCAGCAAGCACTTCCTGAGTACTGTGGCAAGCCAGGTTATAGGGTTATGATCATACACAAGAAGACATTGTTGGCTGCAAGGGTCATGTGGATAGATATGTGTGATGTAGGTCATGCAAGGTTGTTTTTATCCCATGGACTCTTCAGAATTATCCAGGTAACAGAACAGAACTCTATATCATGACTTTTTTTTTTTTTGGGTGTGTGGTAGGGCTCTAGGTAGGGCCCTAGGTGTGTGGTAGGTATTTTGTCTCCCCCGGGGCTACATATACTACAGGTTTGTGGAGGGGGTTACTGGGAACATTCTTGAAAAATTCAGCTATGCAAAGCAGTTAGGCCATATGAAACCATAGTATAACTTCTTGTCCTCTAGGATTTGTGCTGTTTGTGACCAGGAGTAGGCTCTAAGATTCCTCTGGCAGCTCAGTTACCTGTGACTGATTAACCTGTGACAGATTAAGTGCTCCTCAGTAACCTTCCTAGACTTCCTCAAAGCAAGTATGCCCATGTGCGTATGGTATGAGAGATCTGTGCTAATAACAGAGTACATAACTCGGCTCTCAGCTGATGGGTGGGACTAAGTTGTTACCCCAAGAGGCAGAGGAGTTCGTGGCCTGCTCTTGCCTCACCCTGAGCGCAGACTTGGCCTTCTGATGGAAGAGCCCTGATAGATAGGCCTATTCCATAGACATAGGTTGGTTCCTGACCCTCTTCTCCATGCTCGTGACTTCACCGACTCTAATCTTCCATTAGGACAGCAAAGGAGTTGGTGGGGAGGGTACTCTTTGCTTCTTTTGCAGATTTTTGTGTCTCATTGAAACGTTGGTGATATATGCCAGGTCAGGCTCGGTAAACTCCTGCCTGATTGATTCTTCCCCTGGAGCCCATGAAACCTGTGAAGCAGAGTAGAGAGCCAGTCCTGGCCCATGCCTGTCAGTGTTAACTGTAGACACAGTCTTGTTGATGGGCAGATAGTTTAATGAAATTCCTTTGAGCATCTGAGCTGGGCCTGTCCTGGACCTGGCTGGGACGTGAATGTGGACATGTAGCAGAGTCGCTGACATTTTGAGGCGAGGTATTCCTTTCTTCTGACTTGGTGCTAGGGGAAGGTCAGGCTCAGATAAACTTGATGATTGATCCAAGATCATGCAGTTGAGGACTGAACCTTGACTTCTGTCCTGTCACAGCCCCTTCCAATCTGGTCGAGCTCTCAAAGTGTGTGTGGGGTTGTCCCAGAGGTCATTGTCTGCCCCAGCTCCAAGCCCAGCACTGGGCAGCCACATGCCATCTTCCACTCTCTAAAACAGTGCTTCTGAGAATTTGTACTGTTTGCCATGAAGTAGGACTGTGGTAGTAGTAGTTGTGTGAAGCAGTTCTCAGATCCATTTGAGGCTCCTCTCTGGGATTCTGCAGGGATTTTATGTTGTGAATATGATTGTGACCCAAGTTTCTTTTCTTTTATAGCTTAGCGTGGGTAACAACTCTAGGAACTAGGGCATTGTAACTTACGTCTCTTACTGGTGATTGATTAATGGCATAGAGACAGGATATGTGGGTACTACATGATATTAGAAAGATAAAGTTGGGAGTCAGGGAGAGGATGTTAAATTGTCTTTTATCCTATTTGTATGTCAGTGTCTTCAGGGACCATTTTAGACCCTGAACCATCCATAAGTGGAGTTCTCTTATCCTGTAGTCATGGTTACTTCTGCCACAGAATGATGGAGGAGCCTAGTGTCTGCAGACTTGTGTTGTAGGACCAGCCTTGACACTTTCCTTGTTAAGTCGCTCAGTCATATCTGACTCTTTCAACCTCATGGACTGCAGCACGCCAGGCTTCCTTGTTTTTCACTATCTCCCGGAGTTTGCTGAAACTCATGTCCACTGAGTCAGTGATGTCATTCAACCATCTTTCCTCTGTCACCCCCTCTTCTCCTGTCCTCAGTCTTTCCTAGCATCAGGGTCTTTTCCAATGAGTCAGCTCTTCCTAACAGGTGGCCAGAGTATTCCTGGCCTTCCAATGAATATGTAGGGTTGATTTCCTTTAGGATTGACTGGCTTAATCTCCTTGCTATCCAAGGGACTCTCAAGAGTCTTCTCTAGCAACACACTTTGAAAGCATCAATTCTTTCATGCTCAGCCTTTTTGGGCCAATACCTTAACTTTTCTTGGGCTTCCCTGGTAGCTCAGTTGGTAAAGAATCTGCCTGCAGTGCAGAAGACCTGGGTTCAATCCCTGGGTTGGGAAGATCCCTGGAGAAGGAAATGGCACACCACTCCAGTATTCTTGCCTGGAAAATCCCATGTATAGAGGAGCCTGGTGGGCTACAGTCCATGGGATTGCAAGATTCAGACACGACTTAGTGACCAAACCACCAACAACCACCACCCGCATACTCTAGCAACACACTTTGAAAGCATCAATTCTTTCATGCTCAGCCTTTTTGGGCCAATACCTTAACTTTTCTTGGGCTTCCCTGGTAGCTCAGTTGGTAAAGAATCTGCCTGCAGTGCAGAAGACCTGGGTTCAATCCCTGGGTTGGGAAGATCCCTGGAGAAGGAAATGGCACACCACTCCAGTATTCTTGCCTGGAAAATCCCATGTATAGAGGAGCCTGGTGGGCTACAGTCCATGGGATTGCAAGATTCAGACACGACTTAGTGACCAAACCACCAACAACCACCACCCGCATTTCTCAGCTTCAATTTCTTAATTTGATAGAGTTGAGTTAAAGCAGCCTCACTGGGTTATTGTATTAAGTAACACAAATAAGCTGGAAAACATTCTTCAAAGGCTAACTATGTGGAATTTATTAGAATAGTTTTCGAATCTACTATAGACAGCCTCTCTAATTAAGAAATGGTATGGACTTAACCGAAGCAGAAGAGGTGGCAAAAATACACAGAACTATACAAAAAATATCTTAATGATCCAGATAGCCATGAAGGTGTGATCACTCACTCAGAGCCAGACATCCTGGAGTGCGAAGTCAAGTGGGCATTAGGAAGCATCAATATAAACAGAGTTAGTGGAGGTGATGGAATTTCAGCTGAGCTATTTTAAATCCTAAAAGACGATGCTGTGAAAGTGCTACACTCAATATGCTAACAAATTTGGAAAAATCAGCAGTGGCCACAGGACTGGAAAGGATCAGTTTTCATTCTAGTACCAAAGAAAGGCAATGCAAAAGAATGTTCAAACTACCGCACAATTGTACTCATCTCACACGCTAGCAGAGTAATGCTCAAAATTCTCCAAGCTAGGTGTCATCAGTATGTGAACCGAGAACTTCCAGATGTTCAAGTTGGAGTTCAAAAAGGCAGATGGACCAGAGATCAAATTGCCAACATCCACTGGACATTGAAAAAGCAAGAGAGTTCAGGAAAAACCTCTACCTCTGCTTTATTGACTACACCAAAGCCTTTGACTGTGTGGATCGTAATAAACTGTGGAAAATTCTGAAAGAGATGGGAATTCCAGACCACCTTGCCTGCCTTTTGAGAAATCTGTATGCAGGCCAAGAAGCAACAGTTAGAACTGGACATGGAACAACAAACGGTTTTCAAATTGGGAAAGGAGTACACCAAGGCTGTATATTGTCACTCTGCTTATTTAACTTATATGCACAGTATATCATGCGAAATGCTGGGCTGGATGAAACACAAGCTGGAATCAAGATTGCCGGGAGAAATATCAATAACCTCAGATACACGGATGACACCACTCTTATGGCAGAAAACAAAGAGCTAAAGAACCTCTTGATGAAAGTGAAAGAGGAAAGTGAAAAAGTTGGCTTAAAGCTCAACATTCAGAAAACTAAGACCATGGCATCTGTTCCCATCACTTCATGGCAAATAAATGGGGAAACAATGGAAACAGTGACAGACTTTATTTTCTTGGGCTCCAGAATCACTGCAGATGGTGACTGAAGCCATGAAATTAAAAGACACTTGCTCCATGGAAGAAAGCTATGACCAAGCTAATAGCATATTAAAAAGCAGAGACGTTACTGACAAACGTCCATCTAGTCGAAGCTCTGGTTTTTCCAGTAGTCATGTATGGATGTGAGAGTTGGACCATAAACAAGGCTGAGTACTGAAGTTGGAGAAGACTCTTTAGAGTCCCTTGGACTGCAAGGAGATCAAACCAGTCCATCCTAAGGGAAATCAGTCCTGAATATTCGTTGGAAGGACTGATGCTGAAGCAGAAGCTCCAATACTTTGCCCACCTGATGCAAAGAACTGACTCATTTGAAAAGACTCTGATGCTGGGAAAAATTGAAGGCAGGAGGAGAAGGGGCCAACAGAGGATGAGATGGTCAGATGGCATCACTGACTCGATGGACGTGAGTTTGAGCAAGCTCCGGGAGTTGGTGATGACAGGGAGGCCTGGCGTGCTGCAGTCCATGGGGTCGCAAAGAATTGGGTATGACTGAATGACTGAACTGAACTGGTATCTAACATTGCTTTCTTCTCCAGTCTCCTGTCATTCATCCGATTTAATCCTTGTTAGTGAATGTAAATTAATATACTTCATTGCTTCTAGCTTCTAGAGTTGTTTTTGTTCTTTTCCATTTCACTAACATTTAATGAGACTTGTAGGAAATGCTTTTAAAATATCTTTATTCAACAAAAAAATATTAATCAAGCTATTTCTAAGCATAGTCTCTGCCATGGAGATAGAATGATAAACAAGATATTAATGAGTCTTTCCTGTAAGCCATCTTCCTTAGGAGGGCACTTTCTTTTGCTTAAATAGCTCCAGTAATGGGAAATACAGTTTCCAGGTTAGCATATTTTATGCAGAAATGACTTGAATTTTTGGAAGACTGTTCCTTGTATTGGTATTGAACCAGTCTTTCAGTGTAAATGTATCAGTTGAACCATAATTGGACTTCTTGATGTATTTAATTTTTTAAAAAGATTAAGTATTTTAGGCATGCAAAAATATAGGCAATATAAAGATCGTGTAGGTATGTACTACCTGTGTTTTTTCAACTTGTTTTGTTACTCCCTTGACATTAAAAATTTTTTTTTCATGTAATTAACACATAACATTATATTGCAAATTGATCACCACGGTGTCTGGTTAACATCTGTCACCATACATATAATTTTTTTTCTTGTGATGAGAACTTTAAGATTAATTCTCTTATCACCTTTCATATATGCAATACAGTATTATTAACTGGGCGTCCCTGGTGACTCAGTGATAAAGAACCCACCTGCCAGTGTAGGAGATGTGGATTTCATCCCTGGTTAGAAAGATCCCTTGGAGGAGGAAGTGGCAACCCACTCCAGTATTCTTGCCTGGGAAATCCCATGGAGAGGGGAGCCTGGCAGACTATAGTTCATGGGGTTATAAGAGTTGGACACTGCTTAATGACTAAACAGCAACGAATTATTAACTGTAGTCACCATGGTGTGTATCACATTTGCGTGACTTATTTATATTATAATTGGAAATTTGTACCTTTGGACCCTCTTAACCCCTTTTCCTACCCCCCACCCCAACCTCCATCTCAGCAACCACCAATCTGTTCTCTGTACTTATAAGCTTGATTTTGTTTGTT